>JAOEHT020181118.1:0-40057 GCA_025448195.2 Parazoanthus atlanticus | reverse complement strand
CCCCCCCCCCCCCCCCCCCCCCCCCCCCCCCCCCCCCCCCCCCCCCCCCCCCCCCCCCCCCCCCCCCCCCCCCGAGGTCCAAAAAAAATTCCTTCCGTGGTGGGGGTGTAGATATTTTCTGGAACTACACATTAAATAAGTTCGGGAAAATCAGTTACTTAACAGCTGTTATATTCGTTGTCGGAAGTGAGGGTATGCGTATCCGAAATATATGAAAATCAAAAACATCGAGCAAACATGAAATCAGAGCACTTGCCGCTATGTAAATATACCAATATCAACAAAAACATTTATCTGTATACTTACTAAATAGTTAATAAAAATATCCGACAACGAATGTAAACTATTAGTAGTACCAAAACTCTAAATACCTTTGGCACATTTTTACGCATTCCATTGGCCTCTGTAAAAATCTCCCTCTCTGCAAGTCTTAATGCTTTGTCAATAAATGTTAAGCCAGTCTGGTGCCTCATTTTTTGTATTATATTCCACACTTCGCTAGTTTTGAGACGGTTGCCCAGCTGATTGAACTTGAGTACAGTTTCTGCCTGGGTACTGTACGCGATTATAGCTACATGCGCTGCGTTGTCCTTGATTATAAACTGGTTGATTGTGGCCCATAAGAACTCCTTCATCTTCCGCCAGTTCCTCTTGCTTATACTTCCGGATGAATCCACGATAAAAGCGATATCAACCAAAGATCTGCAAATGCCGACTGAAAAATAACACAACACTTGATTATCTTACGCTTTTATGGGAAACGAAACCCCGCAAAGTCAAGCCAGCAAAGCGACTCGAACGCAAGATTTGTGAAAAGAGGATAATTTCAAGAGAAATCAAGCGGTGGGGATGTCAGCATAGTGTAATACTGAAGTCAAGTGTAGTTAGTCGTTTATACCAGCCGAAACAGACGAGTTCCTAACAAGGAAAACACCAATTAAAGGACTATTTGTACTTAAATTGAGTCCTTCCGTATTTCCGTAATTCTTACCAGATATTGCTATAGGTCTAGATCTCCTTCTGAGGTCGTTAGGAGGTACAGTGTACAACAACTGCGGCTGTTCTACAATTGACTGTAACTCTTTGTTGTTTGCCTCATCGCCAATCGCTACAACAAATGTTTGAGCTTTCATCGACTGCAGTGGCTTCACGGCTTCTCCGAGGGGCTTACCACCAGGTGCCTGTCTTCCTGCAGCTAGAAGAATTACAATTTTCTTCCCATTTTGGTTTCGAAGAAGCGTGGCGGCATGCTCTAAAGCTTTGTCGATTCTTCTCGGACTGCCTATTATCGAGCTGTCGTCTACTTTCCCAATAAAAGCAGGATCTGTAAACCCTACTAATGTGAGAGGGCTACCAGCGTACTGTACAACACTTCCGCGTGGACCGGCGGGATTGATATTAAAATGTCTCCCAAGTTCTTTCACGAAGTCCTTCTCTTTGTTATATATATCACGAGTGACGCCCGACGAAGCGTCTATCAAGAAGACTACGTTCTTTTCACTTGCTAGTGGACTTATAGGGGCTGTGAACAAAGATAGTAACTAACGTTAATTGTTTCTTAATGTTGTTTATCGTTGGACCGCAAGTAATAAAACATTATTTAATCAAATTGAAAAATTCTGAGTAAGATTAATGCTTTATTGGTGTGGCATTTTGTTTCTAAATATCCTTCTTCCCAAGAACTTTTGAAAGAGTATTCTTTAACTTTTTAAGGTGTGTATCTTAGTCGATATCGATGGAAAACGCTCTTCCCCCACTTCGCTTATCTTCGGCTGTTATCATCCAAATTTAGGCCAAGCTAGAGTATGAACAAGAAACTTAATTTCCCATTTTGAAGAATGGTGAGCAGGCGTTGTTAGCTTTATATTGTGAATGCTGTTGTGCGAATTTTGACACAGTTTTCACTGTCGGTAAATGAGGATTTTCACCCGATTTTGAGCCGCTTTGTATTTTTGTATATGTTATGTTTTGTAATTTGTCTAACACACATTAAAACACTGATCCGCTTCGATTAATTTTGCAACCTACGGGTCAGTAAAACCTGCAAAAATATTATAATTACAACTAATAAAATGCTGTGTTGTTGTTTTGTTATTGCAAAAGCGTAACAACAGACGCAAACTCAATTTCAATCTCCCCACGAGATGGGCCAGATGTCACCCAAAATCTCAGCCGTTTCACAGAATGAGGAGGCAAAGCTAACGTTTCTCCCCATCAGGGTTCACACTGAAAATGAGGAATGGAATTCCATGACTTTTCCATGACCCCAAGTCATTTTCCATGACCCAAAAATGCCGCTTTCTCGACATATTTTCGTTATATTACAAGGAGGATGTTTGTAACTTGCACACAACTAGAAATAGTCAGGCAAAAAATATTGAAATCATGACCTTAGCCATTTTTTTCCAAATTCCATGACCTTTCCAGGCCTGGAAAATGCATTTCAAATTCCATGACTTTTCATGACCGTGTGAACCCTGCCCATGCTTTAAGTATTTAAGCAGTGTTCAGTTGTTACAGAAAGCACCGCTAAAAATACTAAACGTTCATTTATATGCCATCGAAGGTGCACAATAGAAGAAGGTCGTCATGCACTTCTGCCGAATTAATCACACCGCCCGTAACTATGAACCTATCTGAGTACGCTCTTAAAGTTTACGAGTAATGAAAAACGAGAAAACAATAGAATAAAAAATACATAAATGTTGTTTAAGAAATCTACGATTGTTAAAAGTTCTGTGTACACCTAAGATATGGTGAAACTATATCATCAAACATACTCGAGCTGTTGCGTATGTGTTGCGCAATCCTCACTCCTTGCCAGGGTAGGACATCAAACGAAGGAAACGAGATGACATCTTGCTGCGTACGGACAAGTGGTGAATAATTCCTCCCCGCGGACTGTTTACCGACACTAACAACAAATGTCTTGATCCCCAAGTCACGAAGGGCTTTTCCAGCTTGTTCGAGTGTTTTCCCACCTGGCGCCTGATTACCGGCCGAAATCAAGACAACAATTTTCTGCCCTTTTCTTCGGGAGTTCGATAGCATCCGAGCTGCTTGTTCCAGAGCCCTGTCTGTTCTCCTGGGTGTACTTAAGAGTGGTGCACGGCTTAGCCTGTTATGTAAGTTCGGATCAGTGAATCCTGCAACTGTTTGTGGACTATTGCCGTATACAACAGCACTGCCTCGAGTGCCGGTCGGCGAGATGTTGAAATGATAGGACAGTGATTTTACGAGTTCTTTTTCCAACTTATAATCAACAGGTTGAACACCTCGGGAGGCGTCAATGAGGAAGACAACATCGGTATCTCTCTCCAACGGGCTGGACGGAGCTGCAACGTCATTTGTATAAAGATTTTTAATGGTCAGCAGTGTTTAATAAACTTATATATCTAATGTTCTTAATTGAATAGCTATCACTTCATTTGCTTGAAAGAGGTTATGTTGTTTAATACATCAAATGGTTTGTTATCTATTTACCTGTACAGCTACCCCTCTGAAGAAAAATTGTCCGCCGTTTTGTGGTCAAAATAAGGGAAAAACAATAACACTACTAAAAATAATAGTGGAATATAAAGTGCACTGTTGTTTATAAGAATAAACTTTATAAGATCATCGAGGCTCAGATTAGCCCAAACATAAGAACAAGTTGAGAACAATCTCGGGCTCAAGCAATCTCTCAGATCCATAAAGAAAGCAGTTTTTAAACTATAACAGTTACTTTATGTATAAGAATAAGAACGATTAAGAATTATCTGAGGATGAATTTGCCAAAAAGTTAAGGACTGATCGAGCCTCAGCTAAAATTGTCTAGTTCATATAAAAAAGCGTTTACGTAGCATAAGGATGGTTTAGATTAAAACGAAAAGTTTTAATTGTCTGTAGACAATTAAAACTGGTGCGACTTTTCCGGAAGATTGTTTCTCCTTGAAAATTAGAGTTATTTACACTTACTTTTCAGTTATTTGTTTGCTATGACTTTCTTATGAGTTATGTGATGCATAAAAAGATCACCACTTACATAAATGTTTTTTGAAACCATCAAGCTAAAAGCGGTTTTTCTTATTCATTTGGCGATAACTGCAAATGACATGACGCATTAGCATCTCAAAATACACAAGTGATACTTATATTAAACTTTTTTTCAACATCGTCCCCTCTTTCCATCCCCTTCTCTAAAAACAATATACTATCAAATTCTTCAGATATGAATGTGAAGAATACAACAAGTTGAATAAGTAATAACATTGTTTAGTGTGAATAATAATACTGTGTAATAACTTACCAATAGGTGTTGCAGCTGAAAATAAAAATAAATAAATTTAGACTCGTGTGACTAAACGTGAATATCTAACAAGAAATCAATTTGCTAGTATCCGCTCTAGAGAAAATGAAACATAAAAATATATTTGAACTGAAATCCCATTCACCTTCCATCACGTGAGCAACTAAACCATATTTTCAAGAAAACATCAGTAGATATATTTACCTCGCTTATCATTGACTGTTAGAATACTTTAACTCTACTAATGAAAAATAAGTAAATTATCGATAGCAAATCCATTAAAAATATCACATCATGATGGTCACATATGAAATATAGTAGTTATGCTTTATACCTTTACAGAAATCGTGTCTGACACTTTCCGATATTAAATCCAAATCATCGAAACTATCCGTTTGATACACAAACTCTGGATCAGACGCGATAGCCACCAGCTCGACTTGATCAACATGTTTGCCAATACCCATGCCATAGATACGAACACCTGCCGCTTTAAGTCCCTTTGATGCGACGTCTAACGGTTCATAACTTCCTCTGTCCGTAGTCTGCATTCCATCGGTTATCACAAACGCAATCTATGAAATATTTGCTCTTATTAGTAATGGCATTTACCTTTACTTTCACATTCACCTGTCTGCTTCGTGCTAAGTGCTACACAAGGCTTCAAATAGCAGATAATCACACCAGTCTCATTTTAGAAATCTTCCATCTTAAGATTATTGTATTGACGACAAATTAAAGTTTAGAGGAAACAATTATGTTGTAATTGTAAGCAAGAACAAACAAACTGCTTTTGCCGTCCTTTTGTTTTGTTTTGATAATTCCTCGTCGCATTTTTCGAGTCCTTTTTAACTTGCATTGCGCCAATTTAGATAACATTCGTTTAGTTTTGGGTCCATTCTTGTGCACAGAAATTTATTTTTAAATGTTGTATAGGGTCAGCGTTACAGATGGATAACCTCTGCAATTTAAAAGGGGATAGAATCGTTGTTTTGCTTTTAGAAACTACCTTTGTTACATCTCTCCGCATTCCATTTGCTTCTGTGAATACATCTCTTTCTGCGAGACGCAATGCCTTGTCAATAAAGGTGTAACCGCGCTGGTGGGGTAATGCATCGACCTTCCTGTTCACAGCATCTGCAGTTACTTGGCTTCCACGTAAGTCGCTGAACCTCAGCACTGTCTGCGCTTTTGTACTGTATGCAATAATTGCCACGTGAGCTGCATCAGGCCCAATTTCGAACTCCCTGTTAACCGCCTTTATGAAGTTCTTCAACTTTACAAAGTTCTTTCGGCTAATACTCCCAGATGAATCGACGATGAAAGCAATGTCAACTGAAACTTTACAGTTCTTAACTGAAGAAAAGATGCAAATATGTAATAAAAAGAATTAAATAAGAAACCTTCTTTAAAATTAAAATCATGGTTATAGCCGCTAAATCGAAAAAAGTACATAAAAACCAATTGTTAAACTAAAAGTAGGTTCAGTTTAAGAGCTATCTTGGAACATTCGGAAAAAAATGGTGTTTTACGGGTGATGAAATCATCTGTCCAGGGTCCACCAATAACATGTTAATGAAACAAAACAATAGCTGCTACAAATAATTCAAACACAATTCTGCGTTAACTTCAATACCTTTTTGCGGAGCTATCCTGTTGTATCCTAGCTATTATGAACAGACTATCGAGTGAATACGAGTAACGAACAGGTTAGTGTAGGGTTTCCTGTGATAAGTCACGGAACAACCATGTGCTCCTGTCATGCTGAGAGAGTCGTCATCTTGATTGTTAATCAAAAGATAAAGTGTTGTGTTTACTATGGCTTATCTGTTCACATACCTCTAAAATAATACAGTCAGTAGTAAAACCGCGTCAAAATGTACTAAACCTTGGTAAAATGGTTGAGGTTATGAGATATATATTCCTCTCTCTTAAAATAAATCAACTCGTACCAAAATGCTTGACAAGGACTGTTTAGAAGCACGTCTACATTACTTACTTCACGTCCTTTAACCGTACAAGTGCTTCATTTAATTAATAAGTTAATGAGTTGATTCTTACTACTTTTGCCAATGGACTTTGCTTTTTCAGGAAGTTGGGGAGGTGATACAACGGGGAATAGATCCTCCCGCCTATCCACAATTGGTATGAGCTCCCCAGTATCAGGATCCCGGCCGACAACCACAACGTATGTTCTAGCTCCTAATCGCTTGAGTGGCTGAATAGCTTGGTCGAGAGGTTTGGCATCTCGACCACGAGCCTGTTTCCCTGCCGTTAGAAGAACAACAATCCAGAGACTATCCCGTCCTCTTGTTGAGAGCAACTGGGCCGCATGTTCAAGAGCTCTATCCATCCTTCTTGGAGTGTTTAGAAGTCGTCCATTATTCACCTATTGTTTAGATCAACAATCAATAAATGGAAATTAGAACCGCGTCGTTGAAGATCGTGTGTACGTCGAACTCAAAGTGACGATCGTTGTCTAAGGCGGCCTAAAAGAAAATGTAAAAAGCGCTCTCTATAAAATTACTTACAACGGTTTACCTTATCATAAAAGTCAGGATCGGTGAAGCCAGCAATTATATGTGGATCGCGGGCGTAGTTGATTACACTTCCACGGGCTCTTGTTGGAGAAACGCTGAAGTATTTGGCCAAGGACTTTACAAAGTCTTTTTCGTAGCTATACACTTCAGGGGAAACTCCAGTTGAAGCATCCAATAGAAACACCACGTCAGCATCTTCATTAAGAGGATGTAGTGGAGCTGGAAAAATAAGTAAGTTACGTCAGAGAAATTAAAAGGGTTGTTCTAACACTCAATACTTAGAAATTGGTGAGTTTTCGACACCCAATATCAAATATCATCACTTAAGCAAACTTTTGCTAGGTTACATCTTAAAGGTGATGTTACACGCGAAAACGATATTTCGCGCAACATTGTTGCATTAAAAATTGAGACCGTGTAACACGGCGCGTGGTTACGATTTCTAGCGCTAATTCGTTGCGGCAACGCGTTACAAGATTTGAATGGTGTTGGAGTTGGCTGTACCCTATTACATACATCGATTTTTCGCGCAACAAAATCGTACCGTGTAACATCACCTAAAAGAGGAATGGGCAACATATCGTTCTTCGTAACGTACAAGGAGAAACAGATGAAAATGGATTTTGATTTATTAAACTTGGATTTGTTACATGATGTCCTTAAATTGAGAATACGTAACTGTGCAGTATTTGTTTCCGACTGCCTCGTTAACACATTACCTAACTTTTGATGTACTGTACCTATTACTTAAATTCTTACATATGTGATACAATTCCTAATTACAGCGTTAACATATTAGCAAAAAGACAAACAGAAAGCCTCGGCAATACCAAGTTAAGTACAGACCAAACGCCGAAAAACAAAAGCAATCGAATTATCCTAATCAGGTGACACTGTGTCAGAAGTCACTATTAAAAACATAAAGCACATCTAACCTTAAATTACAACATCGAGGATATAAAGGGAAACAACTGTACGAAGAATTGCGGAAACTAAATCACCTTTCATCCTTACAATGACGTTGGTTATTACCTGATTGTTTAAGATGTGATAAATTTATATTGAACCGGAAAGCTTTTACAGCTTATTTTTAATAGATTATGCTTAACGGTTTAGCTGTTTCTACTTACCAGAACTGTCACGGATTCGTCGAGCAATTTCTGGAGCTTGGAAAGGAAGGTTTCCTATCGCTGGCACTTGATAGATATCTTTTGCTTGGTCAACAATCTGTTTTAAAGCACTGGTGTCGTGGTTTCGCCCAATTGCAATGACATATGTTTGCACCCCTTGTCTTCGAAGTGGTTCACTAGCTACATTTAAAGATTTTTGTGTCTCTCTTCCTGCAGTTAGAAGAATAAGAACCTTTCGATCGTTTCGACGAGAGTTGGCAAACATATCGGACGCGTGTTCCAAGGCCTTGTCAAGTCGTCTAGGACGTCTCATTAAAGTTGCTCTGTCAACCTTTCTGTTGAAACCTTGTTCACCAAAGTTCACGACTGTGTATGGGTCTGTTGCATAAATCGCCAAAGCTCCACGTGGATCCACTGTTGAAAGCTTGAAGTGATACGCTAGCTTTTTAACGAACTCTTTTTGTAGCAGATAATCTGACAGAGAGACTCCTTGTGATGAGTCAATAAGGAAAAGTACGTCTGTTCCGATTTTCAACGGGCTTGAGGGAGCTGGTGAGAAAAACGCTATTAAACTATAGCAAACAGTATTACCTTGTCTGTACGCTTAGGTTCTCGGTCTGGAGGAATCTGGTCAACCGAAGTATTTCAATAGCACCATTTAACAGTGAGAGTTTCGCCGAACTTAACAAGAGTCGCTAAAGGTGTAAAATTTTGATAGTTAATTAATAACCTTTCCAAACATTTGTGGTCAGTGTGTCCGACTCTTAACCAAGAGGTCGTGAGTTCGAACCCCGGGGTTGTGTCCTTGGTCAAGACACTTTACTCGGTTTGTTCCAGTCGACTCAGCTGTATAATTAGTACTAGCTTCTGCTAGTAGCTAGACTGTGATGAATTAATGTTCAGTCCAGGGGAATTCACATACTATTATCCGCTTTAACACCACTGAAAATGGAGATAAGCACCGGCCTAATGAACCACTAGGCTCGGAAAAGCATTTATGCGTTTTAAACTTGAATCCAGACATTCGATCATTTTACATTGACTGCATACGAATGAACGTAACGTTCTGTCATTAGATGCGACTTAGCTTAACACCTAAAGCATATATATTATTTTCAGTGCTTTATAGCTCAGTACAGAAAAATGCAGTACATTCTAGTACGAAATTATACTGTATAACAGAGCAATACACTTACAAAAACATACATTTATACATAGAATATGTATAGCATAGTGTTGTGTTGTGTTGTGTATCATCATTTGACACAAACATCACAGCCAATCAAATAACACTTTGAATAACTAAAGAATATTGCTACTTACCAACAGGATCTGCCGCTGTGTGAAATTAGAAAGAAAAGTTTAATGTTGTAGAAAACATATGGCAGAAAAGAGAAAGCAATGTCATGGGGTAGGGAAGTCATCAACAGAAGGAATGGTTAAACATCAGCTGTCTTCAAATGCTAATTCATGTAAACAACGATAAGTGAAATAGTGAAAATTACGATAGACGATTTTTAGGACTCAAATAAAATGAGCTTCTCTCCAGCAACCTCAAGTTGTCAAGTTGAAGATTTTATTTACAGTACATTTTTCCCACGTATATATTATGTAAAATATAGTTGAACTACTGTGTGGTCTTAGTTTTAACAATAAAGCTTGAAAAACGTTTGTAAGTTCCTTTTCCTATAAAAACTGATTTGATCTCAAATTATTGTTTTGTTTTAGTATCTTTAACCCTATCCAGACCCGCCCCCACTTGGTTTTTGTACGATTTCTCCTTACTGGATAACAATAGTAACACCAGGTTTGGTGACATTTCATCAAATTTTATAGCAAAGACGCTCGCGTGCACTTGAAGGCGATGCTATTTAAGCTGTTGAGACGTCACTTTTGCAATTCTTACATATAGACGATTAATTGAAAATGGAGACTTTAATTCGTTGAAATATAAGTTTTATGGGCTTTATATTTTTTCTATTTATGGTCAGTTTTGTTAATTATGGTTTAAATTGTGCTGACAGCAATACATTTTGGGAGTTTTTATGCATTTTGGAAATTACCCCAGTCTTGGCGTATTTCTGCATGAAGAACTGATTTTTGCCACTAGATATACTCCATAGCACCACATAAGTATTTCTGCAAATTTTGCGGTTATTCCGTCGACAACAAAAAAATGTAAGGGGTTTCCGTCGTTGCCATGGTAATCGGTTTTGCTTTTCTAAATTCTAACCACTTTTATGCGGTCACATTTATTGTCACACACAAAGATTTGGTTGAATAAACTTCTATTCTGTTTGTTTAGAACAAAAAATCTTAAAATCAGTACGTTAATGACTTACGGTTAGTGAAATGCATCCTTGGATATTCAAAATGGCGGCCTCTATAAGTAAATGTTTGTTTTTCACTGTTTTTCGTTTTATAAACTTCTCCTAGTTAGCAATTGTTAAAAAGTCTCTAACAGCTAAAAAAAAACAGGTTAGCCTTGAAATAAGCTATTCAAAATGTAGGACAACACACTGATGAAGAGTACTTAAAACAACAATCATATTATGACGTCATGATGACAAAGAAAAATGAAAATCAGAATTGCTAAAGTCTTTGAACCTTTAGATAAACTGTTGGAAGGTTATTTCTCAATTATCGTACAAAGAAACAGGATAAATAAAATTAGGTTAAGAAAGCTATTGATGACGTCATCACCAAATAAGAACTAATCAATGCACAGTTAGGTAGATCATGGGCTAATTAGCATTATTGTCAAGTTTCAAACGAATACATGTGATAACAACGAAATTACGGTGGGGCGGGGGGGGGGGGTAATCGCCCTCCCGTTTTCCTAGCGCCCAAATTACCCGGCCTGGATAGGGTTAAAGAAACACCAAAACTATACATCAAAAGCACAATAGTATAGTTCTGTAGCATTCTATAACAAGTTGCACTTAATCACTAAAAGGCTTTTAGAAGAAAATAGAGTAACGTTGACAGCCATACAAGTGTACAATTGGAAATCAAGCGTCTGATCATTTTTTACTCACCTTCACAGACATCTGTTTTTATATCGTTGACAATATCTTGTAAATCTCCAAATTCTTGAACCAACAGTACAAAATCTGGATCCGATGCCATCGATTCCAACTCTCTCCTGTCCACACTTTTTCCAATACCCATAGCATAAACTTGCACTCCAGACGCCTTCAAATCTTTGGAAGCGACATCTAGTTCTTCGTAGGATCCACGGTCCTTTGTTTGTTTTCCGTCAGTAATCACGAATGCAATCTAGAGAAAAGTATACATAATCATTAATCTTCTTGTACCTTTAAGAAGAGATTTCTTAAAAAGGTTAGTGTCCCATTTGCAGGTGCAAACATCTTCAAAATGAATCTCGTTAAAAATTCAAAATAAGCTTCTAAAATTGCATTTATTAAATGGAAAGAAATGAATGGTAAACGCTTGGCAGCCTATGAGCGCGCTTGTACGTATCAGTACCATTTCAATATGTTTTGTTGTGTTACATTTAATTGACCGTACCAAAGAATTAAAATATGGCCACTGGTACATTTACCCATAATTTTAAGCACACGAAAATCCTAAATGCTCGTAAAATGGACAGAAAAAAATATAAACTTCAAACCAAGTATACACAACGTTGTTACTGTACAGGGATGAATATCGCAACAGTGTATGGATTCTTCTATGCCTACTGGCTGTGTTAAGTTTGCAAAGTATTGTGGTAAAATGTACAGCCACCATCCTTTTTGGTACAGTCAATTAACACAATAGTAATTTATGACTCGATTATGTAAGGCTTAAATGAACAGAACATTAAATAATTCAATAGCCATTTTTACGATATCGCGTACCAAAATAGGAACCGCGAAAGGGTCTTTTTGGTTTTTGTGTACATTACCATTACCTTTAGAACGTCAGCTCTCATTCCATTAGCCTCTCTGAACACCTGGTCCTTAGCCTGCCTGAGGGCTTTGTCAATGAATGTGAGCCCTCTCAGATGTGGCATTGCATCGATTTTTGTTTCAACCGCTCTAGTGGTAAGTTGGGATCCCAAAAGACCATTAAATCCAAGAACAACTTCTGGGTTGTTGCTGTAGACTACAATTGCCACGTGAGTTCCATCCGGTCCAACTTCAAACTCGTTGACGATAGATTTCAAGAACTGTTTCATCTTTCGAAAGTTTGTGCTGCTGATACTTCCAGATGAATCAACCAGGAATGCGATGTCGAGTACAGCTTTGCATTTCCTCACTGGTACAAAAAAGCAGAATTATCTAGTATTTAAGAAATCAAAACCGATTCAAGCATTCGCTAAATAAAAATTGTTCAAAACTTTATACTTAAGTTATATAAATTTATTAACCATTACTACTGGCAACCATTGCAAGTTTCAAACGAAATATGAATGCTCACAGCGTCAGCTTGACACCAAACAATATGAACAGAAAAAATACCATATCAACGTTTGATGATCTATCTCAATCTTGGGCTTACTCGGCGACATGGTTTAACTAGTTGTTCTACTTGATGTCGCTTATTTAAAATCCATTCAAATATATACTGAAGGCTCAGTTGATAGCAAATACTTTAATTTAATCGTTCAATGAACTGCCATTCAGATGCAAGAATCTGTATTATGGTTCAGTAAAACTCTATTTTCAACCGAGACAAGAGATGACTTTAATAATTTGCAAAAACAGATTTTTAAAATAGTATTTGTTTCTTGAAATAAGATAACGTATTTTGTTCTGTCATTTAAGCTTCCCTGAGACGCAATGAACCCCCAAAGGGTCTTGCTTGCAAACAGAACTTTAAGAATCGAACACTAAACTCAAACAACGCTTCGCTGAGACCAAAGGTCCCAAAGGACATTTCAGTTTTGAAAGTATACGAAATCCTATTTTGCAATTACTCTATGGTACATTGAAACAAAAACTTACTTGATTTCCCAATTGGGCGCACATACAATGGGAGGTTGTCTGGTGAAGCCACACGGATGATATTTTGAGGCGTTGAAGTGATCGTATTCAGCTGTTGACGATCTTGATTTTGGCCCAAGGCTACGACGTAGATCTGAGCACCAAGATTTCGTAGAGTTTCAGCAGCTTTGTCCAGTAACCTAACATCTCCTTGATGTCTTCCCACTGTCAGTAAAACTACAATCTTTGGACCATCTCTACCACGGCTAGTAAATACCTGTGCTGCGTGCTTCAAAGCTTTATCAATTCGTCTTGGCGTTCTGACGAGTCCTGCCCTTGAAACCTTTTGGTTAAAATCAGCTTCGTTAAAATCGACTACTGTGGAAGCCTCTTGTCCGTAAACCACACCAACCCCACGTGGTCCGTTTGGAGAGATGTAGAATTGGTTGGCCAAGGCTTTTACGAAGTCTTTCTGCCGGGAGTAAAGTTGTTCTGAAACTCCCCTGGATCCATCCAACAGAAACACGATGTCTGTTTCACGATCAAGTGGTCCGAAAGGAGCTGTGAACATGAAAAAATGTTAGTAGATCAAGTGGTCCGAAAGGAGCTGTGAACATGAAAAAATGTTAGTGTAGAAACAAAAATCCCGGAAAATGCTAAAATGAGCGACGTTTTCTGTACAGTCGCACGTCCTTCATCGATACACGTCTTGAAGACAACAAACAGATAAATGGTGATATTTATACCATGGGTAAACTGTTCCATAAGGTAGAAATTGGATATTGAAAGGTCTGTCTCAGAAATTTAACATGGACCAACCACTAGTATTGAATAAAGTTTTACAAAATTACCGCTAAATGCTAAATACTTTGGACTTCAATTAGAAGATACAAAGCATGACTTACTGGATCTGTCGCGAATCTGTTTTGCGATCGGCTGTCCTCTGATTGGTAGGTTACCAATATCTGATACCTTGAATATATCCTCCGAAGTGTCCACCACAGGGGCGAGGTCTCGGGGATCCGTGTCAGATCCTATAGAAACTACAAAGGTCTGGGCACCGATATTGCGAAGTGGCTGGATGACCTGGTTCAGTGATTTAGTACCAACGCCTGCCTCGTGTCTCCCAACGGTCATCAGAACCACAATTTTCTGACCTTTTTTTCCCGATGTATTGAACATCTGAGCTGCATACTCAAGAGCTTTGTCAGTCCTTCGTGGTGTTCGGATAAGGGTGGCACTGTTTAGTTTCTTGGAAAACTCTGGATCAGCAAATCCAGCGACTGTGTAAGAATTTGTCGCATACGTCACTACTCCCCCTCTAGCTCCAGTTGGGGAGATGTTGAAATGGTAGGATAGAATTTTAACAAATTCTTTTTCTAACTTGAAGTCAGACGGTGTAACACTTTTCGAGGAATCTATAAGGAACACAACATCGGCGCCTTTTGGCAAAGGACTTGCAGGAGCTGAAACAAAAGATAAGATCTTATGTGGTACGTATAAGTCTTGTACTTCTTGCCTCGCATTATTTTCATTCTGCGTATTTTTAAATATTGAAAATTATTAATTCATTTCCAAACATTTCAAACAGTAACTAGAAATAGCTGTCTTAGTCTTAGGACTTTAGATACGGCGCTTTAAAAGAAATCGTAAAAATGCATGTTGGCAGACTAACAACTGGTTGTAAAACTCGTGTTACGTAAAATATGGAATTCAGAGTTACGCTTGCTCTCCCCTCTCAAATCACAAAAACTAACCTGATTTTCAGAATTATTTACTTCTTCTGACATTAAACTTCATTTTTACTAGATTTAGACATTTCAAACAATTATTAAGCAAAAATGCACACAACACAGGGCGACACTTCATCCAATGAAGGCCGCCTTCTTAAGCCTTCTCTCAATACATTACGCTACCCATAAATCAATGCAATGTAAATCTCCGTTCCATATCCTTCATTGCTGCAAACTAAAAGGTATTCTAGCAAACTAGCTCCATGTATATGGTATCAATAATGTGACTCAAATAATCTGTAGTGATACGTTACCATGGTAACAAAACAAACTACCTCAGTTCCTCAATTAACAGTTGTGTTTCAAAACAAATCTGGAGACTGTGTTTAGGACTGTTCATAGAAATCAACTCGTTTTCTCAATAAGAGTCAAACTGATGTCATAACAAAATCGACTTAACAAAAAATGACAAAAAAGCGTCATAAAAGAAAGTCATAAGGAATTATTCACCCACATTTATGTGTTTATCTTCATCCGCTGAGGAGATAAAAGTTGGGGGAATACCCCTGTCTTGATCGCTTAAAGGAGAGTACATCGCTAAATAAAGTAGATGACGTAAAAAAGACAACAAGGATGGATTTTTTTTCGAAACAAAACTTCCATTTCACAAAGACCAACGCAATTCAGGTATTAAGATCATTATTCGTAATATTCACTGCGCAAAAAACTATAGACAGAAAACAAAGTTAATACTTACGAGTAGGCTTTGCAACTGTTTTGAAAAAAAATGATATACACATTAGTAAAGCAGTCAAATGTATTCAGGATTATAGAACAACTAAACACATATACACCGAAATTAAATAAAACAGACATTTGCTCAGAAGGAATTGTAAATCACCTGCTATATTTAAACAGCTCTACTTATTCCTTAGTACCGAACGGCCAATCCTCACTGGTTTCCCCCTTACTTACTTGTAATCTTGTAATTGATAGAGATACTATTTACAACTCCCATGACCAACTCACAGCTTACCTAGTAGCTTAGTCGGGATTAGTGAGTTTTGATTGTCGGCTTTATTGGAACATCTTACAAGAACAAAAACTACAACACCCGAAAAAGGAAGAAAATGCACGAGGTCCAATGGGGAAAGCAACGAACGGGACTCGTGCTCCCATGGGAGGTGTCCACCCCAAAGTAAAAGAATATAGAATAAAAAGAGCCGAGGTATAATACAATAGTAACAAATAAGTCTATGATTTGTACCGATCAATATGTACGTCAAAAACAAAGTTCAGCAACAAAGAATACCTTTTGGTTAGAAATATTATAAAAATTTGACCAGGCTATAAAAAAATACTAATTACCAATTTGTAGACACAATCCCAAATTTTTACAGTCCGGCTAAAAAAGGAGGATTGAAAAATAATTTTAACCGTGCACGTGATTCGAATTCCAACGGGATCATGAACAGATTTTTTGTCTTTCCCGTGTGGTCCCATTTCTTTTGTAGGCCTAACGGGAAGTCGAACCGGTCTGGGATCAGTCGTTTCGGTCCAGCGAACGGAATGAGTTGTGCCGGTCGGAGTCGAGTTTTAATACCGGTCTCATGTAATCAGACAAAACGATTTGTATGGAAACCGATCTGAACTCGTACCGGTCTGAGTTCGGACCGGTCTCATGTAATCATCCTCTAAGAGTGTTATGGAATGTTGCACATCCACTTCGTTCAGCACTCTGTAAGAAATGAGGCACGTCCGCGGAAACCCCCAAAACCCCAAGAAATGCTTGCGGTTTAGTTCAAGAAACCTACCCTCGCATACTGCGTCCTCGATGCTTTTAACAACAGTCTTAAGAGTTCCAAAATCCTCGGCTCGGAAGATAAATGATGGATCGGATGAAAATGCTACCAACTCCCGTATGTCTACGTCAGTACCGATTGCCAAAGTAATAATTCGAACGCCTTTTCCCTTTAAACCTTTGGAGGCCACATCAAGTTGTTCATAGTCTCCCTTCTTTGTTTGTATTCCGTCTGTGATTACAAAAGCAACCTAAGGAACAAGTAATATAATCATTATTCCTAACCAGTTGAGATTGTTCGCGAATCCCCAAATACACAACGGAACAGATACACTTCGGAGACTGAACTTGTCTTAACATAAATCATCTTAAAACGAAAGTAAAATAACATTTTTGTTTTCAAACTCAATATTTCAGCTATCAACGGAGAAAACTTATCATTCTTATTTAGATTATCTAAATATTTTTTCTTAACACCGGTTAGATGTTTGAGTGATAATAAATGACATAGGCTTTTCTTCTTATTTTTTTTTGGATGGGCATACATAACAATAAACAATTCTTCATTCTCGAGGCTAGCGAAGATGAGATCAAGCGGTGGTTAGCGCGGTAAGAAAACAAAAAGACTCCCAAGTTTATTGATAAGGATTCATCCTAGCTAATACCAAAAACATAAACAGTCCCTTCAGTTTTGAATATGAATAAACCTGCATGTTATGTAAGAGAATTAATCGCTTAAAACGTTAAAACCTTCTAACCTTAGGCACTGATGCTCCCCTCATACCATTAGCTTCAGTGAAGACTTCCCTCTCTGCCGTTCGCAGAGCCTTGTCAATATAGGTCACACCTCGCTGATGCTGCATACTCTCCAGTTTTCTTATTACTGCTTCGGATGTGAGCTGACTTCCCTGGATGTCGTTGAACTTGAGTTCAACTTTTGGCGATGTACTGTATGTAACGATGGCAATGTGTGCAGCGTCTGGCCCAATGTCGAACTCACTGACAATGTTTCTTAGAAACTCCTTCAGCCTGATCCAACTTTTTCGACTGATACTTCCAGACGAGTCTACGATAAATGCTAAGTCCACCAAAACCCGGCACTGTTTTACTAAATATAAGAAGGTTCGGTCAGTACTTTGCCTTACGACTAAAACAGATACTGCTAAACAAACGTTTGTGTTTGCAAAATCCTCCATCAGTTACGAGATAAAAAGTGGCTGCACAGCATCATATTTCATCACCGAGACCCGAACGTAATCAGTGTTTGATAGGCTCATCCGTCAAACATGGGAAGGTGAGCACGCACGCAAGGTTAATTTCCACAACTCTAAGCAAGCCAAATTTTAACCTGTATGCAGTACTTTAATAGATTGAGTGAAATTTACACACTTCACTTTTTTCTAGGTCAAAGTATAAAATATATTGTATGCCTCGGCCAAGTCTTTACTTTCTTACTAATTACACTTTGTATTTGTCTAATTCTGCCCTTCCCTTCCCAAGTTAGTTTCTTAGCAACAGCCTTTTGAAATCATACCAAAAAATACCTCTTGAACCTCAACAGATTTACTACGGTATTGTTACTTACTCGAACTTGCAATAGGTCTGGCACGGGATGACAGATCACTTATCCTTGGTATGCTGAAAATGTCTTTCGATCTGTCGACTATCGAGGACAATGCCTGCAAGTCCGGCTCTCGACCGATGGCAACCACGTAAATCTGGGCTGAAAGGTCGTCGAGGGATTTCTTGGCTTCATAAAAATTCTTTGCTCCTGGGCTATCTTTGCCAGCAGTTAGCAAAATTACTATTTTAGGTCCCTTTCTCGTTTCTTTATCCAATAAAAATGCTGCATGCTCTAACGCCTTGTCCATGCGCCTGGATGTTCCAATCACAGAAAGACTCCTTACTTTTCCAATAAAGTTGGGATCTCCAAAACGTGTTGCAGTTACAGGATCTTGGGCATAAGTGATAGCACTGCCTCGAGGGCCCCTTGGAGAAATGAAGAACTGGTTTGCCAGGGACTCTACGAAAAATTTTTGTTGCTCAAAAACTTGGGCGTTCACTCCACGAGAACCATCAATGAGAAACACGACATCTGCCTTCTCGTCAAGGGGATCAGAGGGAGCTGGTGATATAAACACGCATAATATTATCATTAAATAAGTATATAATTATTATTTCTATTTTTATTATTATGCAGAACACAGAACACAATCGGATACTGTATGCTATCTCAATATGGCTTTTGAAGAATAAAGATTAACAATTAACAAAGCGTGTATGGATGGCGTACTTGGTACTTAGCTTTTTAGGGGTAAAAAACCGCTGCGAAATTTGAAAAAGCAAATACGAAATATCAAAATCAAAGCTTATCGACATAGTCATAACTTCCAGAAAATTTTAAAATGATGTTTTAGGTAATAAATTTTACAATAACTTAGAAATAGTAGGTTCGGAATAACAGAAGTCATAATGAAGTAGTATGTGCACGTATCACTCAAAACTAACGAGTATGTTTTAGGGTTTACACATAAATGATTTTCAAGGATTTTGCAACATTCAGGACTCGATCACACATCAGCAATTCCTAATAAAAGTTTATCATAGTTGTTCTTGCAATTTAAGAAACGCCTCGCTGATTACTGGCAAGAATTGTGCGGCCACAGAGGCCATTACAACCTGGGTCCAAATATTCCACTAGCTACGTGAGTATATACACCTTGCAATGCACAGGACGCTTAATGTTTTATAAGGTTTCAAAATCCCGTAACTGACTAGCGCGAGCCAAGTAAAATGAAAAGATGTTTCTATTTCCTGTCTCAAGCACTGCTCAGTAACATCTTCACATGTTCTACATCGATATCCTCGCAGGTGATCTAATATTAAAAACAGTTAAAATGGGAAACCAACGCGGCCACTCCACGAATAGCTAAAATGATATTTATAAAGAAGCCATTTCATATGCATTTATCAATCAGAGATCCAGCGCAGACCAGACTATTTAACTACAACACTTCCGCTAATACTTACCAGTCCTCTCTTGGATCTGCTTCGCAAGTGTTTGTCCCCTAATAGGAAGTTGACCGCTTACCGATACCTTAAATACGTCCCGAGGTTGCTCTACTGCGGCAGAAAGTTCGCGAGAACTTGGTTCCCGTCCAACTGACACGACGTAAGTCTGGGCGCCAAGTATACGCAAGGGTTCAACAGCTCTTTGAAGCGGTTTAGCATCCGAGGCTCTTGACTGGTTACCGGCTGTAAGTAGGATTACAATTTTCGAGCCTTTACGGCCCGTTCGTCTGAATATCTGTGCTGCGTGTTCTAAGGCTTTGTCAATCCTCCGTGATGTACCAACAGCAGCTGCTCTATTTATCCTCTCTACGAAATCACGGTCAGTGAACTCTGCAACAGTAATCGCTTGGCCACCGTATCGTACGGCACTCGCACGGGGTCCATTGGGCGACGTATTGAAATTGTAAGCCATGGACTTGACGAACTCTTTTTGGAGCCCATAGTCCTCCGGAGAGACTCCACGCGACGAATCAAGCAAAAATATAACATCTGTCTCCCCAGTAAGTGGCCCAGAAGGATCTGTTTGCAAGAACGGTTTTCCAATAAGCCTTATTTTCATTATATACAATCTATGAATGAGCCCAGATAGCCCAATAAGCGGTGGCTTGGAAAGGGTATCAATTT
This sequence comes from Parazoanthus atlanticus, assembly GCA_025448195.2. Lineage (NCBI taxonomy): Eukaryota > Metazoa > Cnidaria > Anthozoa > Zoantharia > Parazoanthidae > Parazoanthus > Parazoanthus atlanticus. The sequence goes on along the minus strand of JAOEHT020181118.1, from coordinate 19,938 downwards.
GTCAGGTTTTTAGTTCAATAAAAATGTTTAATGCAAAGAACTATTCAAAACTTTACAGTAATTAGTCAAAAAAGAGTTAGATTGTTATCTAAGCTGACAGCATCACATTTTAATAAACGTGTAAGTGTGATTTCTAAACTTTGCCATTTTCCTGGCAAATGTGAATATGTATTTATGCTTTGTAGTGTGTGGGTCTTTTTCTGTTTATTTTGGCAACGTTTTCCATAACATACTGAACACGACCCATCCTAATTCTGTTATTTCACATTTTGCGCCACTTAGCTAATTTTAGATGGCGTTTACCTTCCTTTAGATTGTTCTTCCTTTTTCTACTCATTTATCTGGGCATATGTAAAATGGTGCAAATAAATAGAAATTTATCTTTATGTTGCTGTTGTTACCAACATCCACATTTCAACACATTGTTATCATACTGATCTTTCACGGTTTAAATCCTGCTAACTGTTTGGGTAACTGACAGCTACCAACCATCTCTCAATCTTTTTGTCAACTTCTAAAGGAAAAAGAGTAACAATTATGACCTACTTCAATTCCCGCCCCCTATTTCAAATAAGTATATCAAGGAACTTACCTAGAGTTATTGTAGCTGCAAAATAGAATAATAGTGTCAGTTAATAATATTCTCGCATCAGTCTACATCCAATTGAAATAATACCGTATGTGAACAACCACCCCTATACCGAAATCACTACATTACTATTTTAGATAATAAAGTGTTAATTATTTTGAGTGCCCTAATAGAACGCAGAAGATAGATCAAGGCATTGATACCCCTGTCCGTAAAAGAAGGGTCTATATAGTATCTTATCCCGGTAAGTAGTTAGAGATCTATCTGATTCAGCCAACCACGTTCACTTTGCGTCATTTGCCCTAATCAGATAAAAAATCCAACAAATAATTTTGTAGGATTTTACAAATTCGTTCTTACTTGGATAAATATCCTGGTACTGAACCTAGAAGATTGACTTTTGAATGTCATGGTTTCATTCCCAAAATGAACGTTAAAGAGAAAGCATCATTAAATGTCAATTACAAATCCCATACAAACACCAGAATTTATATATAACAATCTTTAAACGCAAACATAGTATCTACGGTCTGGGACAGAGTAATACCTTTGCAAATAGCTCTCTGAACTGTTGCTACTTTGCTTTGTAGGGCCGGAAAGTCTGCAGCTTGTGTCACGAAACGCGGATGGGATGATATCTTTAAAAGTTCATTTCTGTTGGATTGAAGGGTTATCCCAAGCGAAAAGACCTTCACTCCCTTTGATTTCAGTCCTTTAGCGGCAACATGTGGTTCTTCGTAGCGTCCTCTGGTCCTTGTTTGTCTACCATCAGTGATCAGGAGCGCAACCTAAACAAAGCAATCAAATTCAAGCCCATCGTTTGTGTTGAAGTTAGAGGTAGCCATCGGGCTTTAACTATTAATTATAAAGATATGTTAGCCATTCTTTCATATTTAATCTTCTGTCTAGCTGTATTCCCAGTAACTGAATAACAAACCTTTGGTATCTCCTTCCTCATACCATTAGCTTCTGTGAAGACTACCTTTTCTGTAACCCTAAGCGCTTTATCGATGAATCTCAATCCAAGTTCACGTGGCAATGAGTCTATCTTTTTATTGATAGCAGACGCAGTCAACTGTGGGCCTCGTAGGTCATTGAACTTCAGTACAACTTGTGCACGCGTACTGAACACGACAAGTGCTATATGAGCTTGGCCAGGTCTTACATCGAACACTCTGACGACCATTTTCAAGAACTGTTTCATCCGTGACCAGTTGTTAGTGTTTATACTTTCTGATGAACCCACTATTAAAGCCAAATCCAGCCCAGACTTGCACTGTCTCACTGTTGGAAAAAAGAAAAAATATTTAACACGTTTTTCTTTATTATTTAGATTTTGCTACATACTACTAAATGCAATCGATAAGAAAAATATAACCGCTGTAGTTTTACTGGACATGAGCAGAGCATTTGACAGTTTAAACCATGAAATTCTTATGCTGAAACTACAAGACATCGGAGTTTTCAAGCTATCTGTCAGAAAGATTTCAAGCCATGCGCATCAACCCCGAGCTGTCGAACAAACTACCAGTACACAATGAAGTCCCGCAAGGTAGTATCCTCGGGACCATTCTCTTCAGCATTTATATCAATGATTTACCCATGCCACAATTCCCCAAAGCTGCTCATCTAGGATTTACGTCGATGATAATAAACTTATATAACTTTTCCCATTCAAGAAAGTGCTTCTGTTTTAACAAAGATCAACAACGTTCTGACCAGGATTCGGAACTGGTGTTTTAATAATTACCTACTCCTTAACGCCAAAACTTATGCTCTTTGGAAACCACCAAATAACATAGAAAATCCCTTCCGCTTGTCCTTGCTGAGCAAAGAACTTTTGCCAGTTAAATCCGCAAAAGACCTCGAAATAACTCTGGACCCAAACCTCTCCTTCGATTGCCATATTATATATAGAGAACGTCTCTTCGTGCAAGTCAAGTTTGGGCCAGATTAACCGGGTAAAGCATGCCCGGAACAGAGACTTACTTATTACAGTTATACAAAGTTTAGTATTTAGAAAACTTTACTACTGCTCATCTGTATGGTCTAACACTACAGCAAAAAATATTAGCAAACTACGGGCCGTTCAAAATTTCGCTGCCCGTATTATTACTAACTCCAGGAAATTTGACCACACCACCTCGTTTTTAAGAAAACTACGCTGGATTCCTGCCAGGTCCCATTTGTTCTATCGTGATGTTGTATTAACTTTTAACTGCAAAACACATAACACATCAACTGGTTTTAGTGAAGTTTAAAAAACGTAAATATCTGGTTCACTTGCCGATTAAAGAAAACGATTCCCCATCTTGTATGACAGAAACGAAAAGTATCTTTGACTTTTTCACCAGATAAATTTGTAAAACTAACTCAGTTACAGTTAAGCCAAGCCAAGCATTTTGTTGTGTAGGTCAAAAAAATTGCGAAGACTTACTAGTGCCAGTTCTGACATCTTTCCTAACCGTCGCAATAAAGCAATAAACTTAACAGTTGCGGTGAAAGTATTTACTCTTGCTTTCTCTTTCACGCAGAGTGCATTTACTAGGTTCTAACAGAACCAAAAAATAGTTGCTGTTATTGCGAATTGCAAATTCGAAAATCAGATTGAATTCAAGTTCCAATTAGTAAAGTTGCCTATTTAACATAGGAAGACACATATGACCTGGCTTGATTGTAATTTATACAGAAATACACAATTTGTTGGTCTTACTGGAATTTGCAAGATGCCTTGCGTATGGGTCCAAGTCGCTTGACGAGGGCACCTGGTACATATATCGCGGCCCCTTAACCAAATTGATCAGCTCTCTTGTGTCAGGTCTTGCCCCCATCGCTACCACATAAGTGGCTGCACCAAGGTCTTGCAGTGGCTGAACAGCTTCACGTAATGGCTGTGCATCCGGGTGATCTGTTTGTTTTCCGGTGGTCAACATTATCACAATCTTACGACCCCTACGTGGGGAAAATGTTAGAATTTGAAATGCGTGTTTAAGCGCATGATCCATTCTTCTGGTTGTTTGCAATAGTGGTGCACGGTCAATATTTTCTTTGATATTCTCTTGTAAAAAATTTGAGATGGTGTTGGCGTTTTCACCGTATGTGACAGCAATACCACGTGGGCCTTTTGGCGAGATGTTGAGAAGATCGATTATTGATTTCACAAATTCCTTCTCTCTTCTGTACATTTCAGCTGTCACTTCCCTTGAAGCGTCTATCAAGAGGACAATGTCTGTTGCAGGATCGATGGGGACGGTTGGAAGACGTACTAGCAACAAAAGTTCAGTGTTAGTTATAGATAGGCATAAGTCAGTAGTCAAGACGACAAGTGCAGAAATCGACAATGACAAAATGTAGAGAATGTAAACGACTAATATTTCGTTTAAATTAATATATTTAGGTTACAAACAAGCTAGCAACAAACGGATGTTACGACAATAACTCAAAAAACATTGTAAAACAGAAGGTGAGATTTCAGAAGCTGCTGCGTCAATATACAAGTGAACAACAAACCAAAGAAAACGATAATCACTGAGTTTTTTTGTAATTTTACACGATGGCATGCTTTATTTCGGGCACAAAAAATATGAGCAAAAAACACATCTAAGCAACGTTCAGTCTTTCCTAAAGTTACGATACCTCAGCTAACATCGAAGAAATTGGCGTTGGTGACCTTGGCTGGGCCTTCCTATAGCACAGCTAAAGTAACGAGCACTTAAAAATGGCAAACTACAATAGAAGTGTTTTAATGAATTGAAGTGCGCTAGTGCAAGTGTATAAGGACACATGACTTTGATTTCATAGAAGTAAATGATGAAAATATAATCAAATTTAATACAAATAAAATACACACTGTACAAAATGTGTAACAATGTTATAAAAGAATTGTTTTTGTAATGAAATGCAATGTTTGTAGTGTTTCTTGTTCATCCTCTTTGTAGCGTAGGCTGAATTACAAAGAAGGATCCACTTACAGATTCATATTGCATTAACAGTTACCTTCTATTTGTTTCTTTTCTTTGATCTGTTTGGCAATACGCTGTGAATGCACTGGAAGACTCTCTGGCTGTTGGATCTGAATTACGTCACCTCGGCTCTCTACAGCGGGAAGCAGTTCATCAAGACCAGGTTGCGTACCAATGGCGATCACAAATGTTTGTGCTCCAAGATTATTGAGTGGTTTAACAGCTACATTGAGGGGATTAGATCCAGGGACATTTGCCTGTCTTCCAGAAGTCAGAAGGACCACGATTTTGCGTCCTTTTCGTCCAGTTCGCGATATATATGATGCAGCCTGTGCTAAGGCACTATCCATTCGTCTTCGAAGACCAACCTTTTCGGCCTCATCCACTCGCTTGTTGAAATTAGGTTCAGCAAAACCAGCCACGGTATAGACGAAGGAATCGTATGTAGCTACGCTTCCATACGGACCAGTTGAAGATATGTTGAAATGTTTAGCTAATCTCTTCACGAATTCCTTTTGTAACCTAAAGGTATCATCTGACACATTATTAGATCCATCGATAAGAAACATAACGTCTGTGTCGAGCGGAAGAGGACTTGATACAGGAATAGAAACTGCAAAGAAGAAAGGTCAGCAGTCATTTGGTGATCCAAAGTGTTTAAGAATCAAGTATTCGCAAACGTTTTAACCAATCTTAAATACAAAATAACACTCACCTTCGCGTTTAGGCTGTGCAGCTACAGGGAGAAAAACAATATTTATATTTTAATACAATATTTGTATTCCAAAAAACAAAAAGCAGTAAGGCTGATCGCGTTTAATAAGATTTCATCTTTAGTACACATTTACACCGTTGATCCACTATAAAGCTTGGTGCTACTATTAGTTATGGTTAGCAAGAGATACGATCCGTATGGCAGAATTATTTGATTCCAAATTACCTTCTTAAAGCATGAAATGAAGCACCTTTTTATCAAGACTTATAGTAGGTTACATTACATTTATCATAAGAATTGAAAATCCCCCAATCTGATTGGTTCTTTCGCCGTTTTATATTTTCTGATATACAACGATATTCATCGATGCCGGATTTTTGCATGCACGAGTGACAATGATTGAAGTTTGTCGTACGAGTATAATTTGATGCAAATTGGTTAAAACACTTGTATTTAATTTTCTCATTAATACACCTTGTTAATTTAATTCCTAAACAATTGGAACATTCCCAATCGTTTTCTATCGACTCACAGAAAACGCTAGCTCGTGTTTTAATTGTTAGTTATTAAGATGTTGTAATAAAGCAATCGTCTTACTCCGTTCCATATGCTTCTTCATATTTCGCTTTGAATTTTTGTTTAGGCTTCTGAAATAGTGTGTAATGCTGGGAATCAATCAGATTAAATAAGTGATGCATTATTTTGGGAAAAAATGAAATAAACCGCACTAGCGGATTAGATGTTCACGTAAAATGTATCAGCTCCGTAAAGGTAAGACTTGCAGCCAAAATAAAGAAACACCAATTCTACTGTACAATATAGGCCTTAGAATGAGCAATGTGAATGGCCCACTTGTACTTCCGTCTTTCTGGTTCACACTGGAAGAGAAAATAAACCGTCCTTTCCTTGTCTCCGCTTCCGTCGAGCACTAGGAAGGAACGATCCTTATGCTTTCACCTCCGTCTCAGTTCGCTGATTTACAATACAACGAAACGCTCTTTATGTTTCCGTTTCCGTGGCTGCTGTAACTCAGATTTTTAAGGATTTTTAAAGCTATTTAAAAGCTTAAAATTATGCAAACACCTCCACCAGCTACGAAGTCCTAAATCAAGCTTCGCATTGAGTCCTTTTGAGCAAACAGTAACTATAAACATTAAGAGTAAAGTATCAGCTAATAAGTGAAACAAATCCAGGGGAAACATGATTTGCTTCAACGTTAGCATTAACCTCAAGCCATCGCTTTTCAATTACTCGGGAGCATATCAAATCACACGGCTGATCAAAGATGTTCATGGGCTAACGCTAAAATTATTGAATTTTATCCAAATTACTTACCCGCACACACTTTCTTCTTTATGTCTTTCACAATTCCTTGCAGATCTTCGAAGCTGTCCACTTGGAACACATATTCTGGATCAGAAGCTATAGCTGCTAGCTCGCTTGTGTAGACATCTTTTCCAATGCCCATACCATAGATCTGAACTTCCGCTCTTTTCAAACCACTGGAAGCGACATCTAATTCTTCAAAGGATCCCTTGTTCTTAGTTTGTTTACCATCAGTAATTACCAGGGCAATCTATGAAGAGAAAGTTCAAGGAAGTGATAGTAGATAGCTCTCGTTGCCTTAGGAAACAAAACTAATACAGAGTTCGTGATATTGAGCAGCAAGGATTTCTCGAGGAAGGAAAAGAAACATTTCAAAACTCCAGGAATTTCTATAAATAGTGCGAACCCTGTGAATCTCAAACAAATACGTAATAAACTACTTCCGTGACTTTTTTTGACATTTTAAGCAATAAAAAGAATTATCAATAGTGTATTTCTTTGGGTTCAAACAGACGTAAACACGAAAGATTTAAAGTATGTTTTTGAGATTCTTTAACGGTCGATAGCATCGTCTGTGTTTAACCAAAATTTGTACTGTCGTAATGCTTGACTAATCAGTACTATAATTAGGTACTATATTTAATCAGGTACTATAATTAGTCTTATTAATCAGGAACTGTAATTAGTCTTATTAGTCAGGAACTGTAATTAGTCTTATTAATCAGGTACTACAATTAGTCTTATTAATCAGGTACTATAATTAGTCTTACTTAATTTTGCAAATCCTATTATATCTATTTCTTATATTGCTGGTCACCGGTTGATAACAGCGGATATATTTTAATCAGCTGATCAGTTTCATCAGGGTAAATAAAGTACTATTTTTTATAACCATCATCATTATTATTATTATTATTATTATTATTATTCTAAAAGGTATGATTATCATTTAATAATGTACAAGAAAGCGAAGGTTTTGGGAAAAAAACGTGTACCTTTGGAACATTTCTTCTCATTCCGTTGGCCTCAGTGAATACTTCTTTTTCTGCAAGGCGAAGTGCTTTGTCAATAAACGTGAATCCCCGCTGGTGAGGCAATTCATTCACTTTGCCGATCACTGCATCAGGAGTAAGTTGTAGTCCCTCAAGGTCATTGAATCGGAGTACAACTTCTGCATTTGTACTGTACGCCACGATGGCGACTTGTGCCGCATCGTGGCCAATCTCAAATTTGTTGATTGTTGATCGCAAGAAGTTCTTGATCTTAGCAAAGTTCCTGCGACTTATACTTCCTGAAGAGTCCACTATTAAAGCCAAGTCAACCTGGACCTTGCACGACTTGACTGAAAATGGGCAAAACAAGGCTATTATCAGTACTTCTTCAAATATACAAAGTATACGGGAGATTATTGTAAACTGCTTTTACATATTCAACTAGAACATATATATTTTGCAATATTGCATCAATAATGAAACTTACTACTACCCAAGGGTACAAATTGCAAAAGAAAATCGAAAAATGAAAACCGAAGAAAAAAGAACGAAAGACGTTAATAAACCTTTGTTATCCTATAGAGAAGGTGCTTATGATTGCAATTTATACCTAAGATAAAAACTATTAGATACTGTGGAAACAAACTTTGGAATTCCATCGAAGAACATGTCAAATCTGTTTCTTTTAGGCAATTTAGGAACAATCGCAAAAATCGCAAAAATAACTGTCTTACATCATACTGATTCACTTAACTCAAACCACTTTCTTCAACTTGTCCTTTGAAAAACAAGACAGTCTGTTTCCTCCCTCCTTTTCTCAATTCTTTTTATTTATTTATTATGCAATTGTATTTTATGTGTGTGCCGTGTATGTGTGTCTGTGTTCTCCGGCACAGTAATTATGATTTTTTCCGGTAATCTGGCTCCCTGGTACTTTTGGTTATTCCAGGGAGCCAGTACCCGTTAAATTGTTAAATATTGTCTTCATGTAATTTACATTGTAAGCTATATGGGTACAATAAAAAGTTATTGTTGCTGCTTTGTCAGCAAATCTTGACCGCCATCTTCGATTTTCAAAAAATGTTAATTGAAAAAAAATCGCCGCAAATTTTCTTGCTTATGAAAAAATCTAATAGCAAGATCTATATACTAAGAGAGTTTAAAAGCCATGGATACGACTTGCATGTACTTTTTAACTCGCTCATAATGTCCTTCATTTAGATATGGGCTACAAGATTGGGGCGTAGCTGGCTATAGTAACATCGATAAGTTACAAACTAGAGAAACGAAACTTGGTTATCTTACATCTATTGTTCGCGTCCTAGACTTGATTGAGAAATCGGAAAGGAAACTACTGAAGATCAGTACCCATCCCAGCAATCCTTTATACGAATTACTACCCAAGATAAGGGGAAGAACGTGGTCATCAGCTCACACTTCCAGTGATTAAATTTCCAGTGATTGGGACAACAAGTTTCAAGAAATACTTTGTAAATAAGTGCCTTTTTGAGTATATTTCATAATTAGGATTTTATCCTCTTTTCTTATTGTAAATTCAAACGTTTGATTTTGATTTTTTTAATATTATGTTCTTATTATTGTTATTATTGAAATTGATAGAAAACACGTATTTACAGGCTCAAAAATGAAAATATTGAAGAAGAGAATGGAAAACAAGAAAGAACGAATTTTGTCAAAATAGTCCTATTTTTTAGGATTAAACATAAATTTACAAGCTCCAGAATTTGTAATAAATTTACATGACAAGTTTTTCATAAATTATAAGTGATGGCGTCATCGAATTAGGTCAAACGATGTGTAGTTAATTGAACTACAGGTACTGCAAGTTTTATTTTAATTGCTTTGCTGCTTCAGATTTTAGGTTGGAAAAACCTTGTGGAGGTGAAAATGACACCCCCTCCCCTTGTCCATTCGAGTGTTAGGATGTTTGTGGTTGATTACAACTAAGTTGTCTTCATCGAAACTGTTCTTCATATCACTCAAGAAAGCTATCTCTTGCCACGATGTTCGCAATTTTTTGCCAATAGCATTTTCGCACAATGCCATTTACATCTAAACAAATTTGGAGTGTCGGTGTGTTTCTTCTTCATATCAAACAAAGGTACATTGCTCTGATCTTCCCTTAAAAGCCGCACATGTATGATTGCAGATCCGGAGCAGATTAAGCCGAAGACGTCACTGCCACCAAGAGAACGAAAGCAACGACGTGGTCATTTTTTGAAAGTAACTTTAAATTGGGCCATGGATGTTTTTGTCTTGTTATTCAGTGGCTACGGGCAGTGTTCTTCCTTTCGCTTCGTCAATCACATCGCCTCGCCTCCATTTCGACTTCATCTCTGGTTTGAATTGCCATCTTAACGAATGTATAAGCTTCAAACAAAGTTGATTAGCGACCTTATCAAAAAGTAATTTTGCAGTATCTAAAGCGCTTCTTCCCAACAAAATTATCAATTGAAATACTAGTTTCTTCTGTTTCTCTCAAACATCTTGTCACCGTTAGAAGCAGCTTTGTAGCATGCTGTATTTTTGCATGGCAACAGCAACATCTGAATTATTATCGACCCGACTCGGTCAGGCTTTTTGAGGACCGTGCTGAAAACGTCATGCTTGTGAAATACGGTTTAACACCTGTTTGTAAATTAGTATAATTTGGATTTCACACTTGTTTTCCGAGATAACCGAGTAAAATTTTAAAAAAATAATTCACTTACCAGATTTTTCAACGGGCTTCACTTGGGAAGGAAGGTTTGCAGATGAAGGAATACGGAATATATCTTTTGCCCTGCTTACCACAGAAACTAAGATTTGGTTGTTGGGCTCCCGGCCAATAGTCACAACGTACACCTTCACTCCAATTCGCTGTAGCGGTTTAACAGCTTCACGAAGAGGCTCAGTTCTTGGGTCATACCGTTGCCTCCCTGCTATGAGAAGGACTACAGCCTTGGGTCCTACTCGTTGTGCGGATGTTAGAAGTTTTGCGGCTTCTCGTAGAGCATTGTTTATTCTTCTCGGTTCTCTGAGGAGACGCGCACCCTGAAGTCGGCGGCCAAATGCGGGGTCTGTAAACCCTGCCACGGTATTACTTCTGGTAGCATAAGTAACCGCACTTCCACGTGGGCCATTGGGAGAAATGCCGAATCTTGCTGCAAGTGACTGTATGAAATCTTTCTCCCTGTTGAAGTCGTTATTAGTAACTCCATTTGAGGCGTCTATCAGAAACAGCACGTCCATGTCGCTTCCCATTTCACCAATAGGAACTAGGAAAAGAAACGTGTATCGGCATTGTCTTGGAAATACACATATGCGAACCAACAAAACTAGAAAATATAATTATCTTCAAAAAACGTCGCATTTCACCATAAACTAGCGTTTAGCTTCTCTTTCAGGAAATATAGCTTCTTTACTGGTCTTTTTCTTCAAGACGGCAACTGAAAATCTTCTTCCATTAGCCATCGTTGGTACATATGCAAGTTGTTTAAGGCACATGGGACGCTAAATATGTGCTTTTTGGGAAGAAGAACACAGAAGGAAAGTTCGCAGGTGTCAAGTATTCACAAGGGGATTGAACATAATTGTTGGAATACACTTCATCTGAATTTTCTATTTAAGTAAGAAAAGAAAATGAACAACATAGTCCTTTTTCGGTTTTGCAAACTACAGAAAAGGTTTGGTACCAATTGGATACCAAATTGTTTTGAAGAATCTGTAAAGTGAAAAAATTCCAAATTCCTCCAATAAGAGCGCGTGAGTGCTTGCAAGTACTGTACTTGCGTTTAAAATGACGTGACAGAAGAAATCGACAGTGACAAGAATATGGAGGGAGTGGTTCCACCTACACCCCTTTCCCTGCCCTGGTTGGGATGTTGCCAGCTCCTATTAACTTAAACCGGATTTTCTTTACATTTATCTTTAAAAGGTTTCCAGTGCTTGATAAAAAACTTGATAAAAATTCTTTGTTCTATGAAACGTAAGTTTAGTCCTTACCAGACGCATCACGTATTGTTTGTGCTGTAGATCTTGCCTGAGATAAAAGCCTGCCAATTGACGAAACTCGGAAGATATCCTGTTGCCTGGCAACAATTGGCGCTAGCACTTGTTTATTTGGTTGCTGTCCGATAGCAACAACATATACTTGGGCACCAAGCCTACGAAGGGGTCTCATGGCTTCCTCCAAGGATCTCCTACTTGGAGCCTCACGTCCAGCTGTCAGTAATATCACCAATTTTGCGTTTTTACGAGATGAACTGGCAAACAACTGGGCAGCGTGATCTAAGGCTTGCCCTATCCGCCTCGGACCTGTTAAACGTCTGGCATCATCCACGTTTTGATTAAACTCTGAATCTTCAAAACTCGAGATTGTGCGGGAGATACCAGCATAGTGTACTGCGCTTCCACGAGGGCCGTTTGGCGATAGGTTCCAGTGATAAGCCAGCGATTTTACGAACTGTTTCTCCAACTGGTAATCCTGGAGCGAAGTTCCTGAAGCAGAGTCTATCAAGAAAATGACGTCCGCCTGCGTTTGTAGTGGACTTGAAGGATCTAAAATGGTTAACAATTTACGATTAAATATCAGAAAACACACGCTATGCCCATTTCATATTACCGTTGGGATAAACGAAAACGTCTGGGAAACTGCAAAATAGATTTATGTTAAAAATATAATTGCGTAAACTGGAATTTGTACTAACTCGGTGTTCTCAAATTTAGGTGATTGAGAAGTCACTAAACTTTAGTTTTCGTTTTTTTCCGTATAGCACACTCATATGAATTCGGTATGAACTCCTGAATAAACACTACCGTAAAAACCTCAACTGATATTACAAAGCATAACATTCATCACGATCAAAGACATGTATCATTAAATTATTTACCTTTAGGTTCCCCAGCTGCAAGTGAAACGAAAGAGAAAATAAGCACATTAACATTATAGTTTTCGTACTGAACATGATCAACAACTAATATTTTGTGACCTTCCAAGATTTCTAATTCAATAAATGATAGTTTCAGGTATGCATGGGTGAGGTATTTCTTGATGTATATTTGCATTGCATGCGCTTAGCATACGTTATAGAACAATTCTATGAACACGTGTAACTGTACAATGGATGCAAAGGTAACTCAGCAACATGAACACGTGTAACTGTACAGTGGAAACAAAGGTAACTCAGCAACATGAGCACGTGTAACTGTACAGTGGAAGCAAAGGTAACTCAGCAACATGAACACGTGTAACTGTACAATGGATGCAAAGGTAACTCAGTAACATGAACACGTGTAACTGTACAGTGGAAGCAAAGGTAACTCAGCAACATGAACACGTGTAACTGTACAATGGAGCAAAGTTAGTTCAGCAATATGAACACGTGTAACTGTACAGTGGAAGCAAAGGTAACTCAGCAACATACACACGTGCAAAAAAAGTAACTCAGCAACATGCAACACGCAAAGACGCCGCTATTTCTCGACTGTCAATCTAATATTTTTAGCGTTTTAAACCGGAAAATGTCTTACTACAACACATGCAAGAAACAGATCGATGTGGACGTGTACAACAATTTGGAAGACAGGCAGGTGGATGAATAAATAAGCCTATAATTTTTATTAAAAAAACAGTTTAAAAACTTATTTAATCTCGGAAAATATGTTGTATTGCATCAATTATCTTGTCAGATTAGCTATAAGACTGAAGGGAATAGGTAGATATTGATAATCTCTGGAGCAAAGGGAAGAAGAGGTCACCTCGGCCACTTAGAATCTAGTTTGCTCAAGAATGAAACCTAACACAGGTAGTTTTATGGGGTATACTGGGTGGCTTTTCACCTTTCTTTGGACTAACAAACGACAATATACAATGCAAAAATGAAAAGAAGTTTAAAAAAAGTTCAAAGTTTATTCGATAAATATATATGTAGTCAAATCCCGGATCTGCCCCTGCTTAGAGCTTATTTTGACCGGGCAAGCTGGTATGTCCAAACGAAGAGTTGTGTATTTCCATAGAGCTCATTTCGAAGCAATCTTTCACTTCGCTTTTAGTCCATCTTGAAATGTGACACAACTGTCCCCAGCTCTAGAGCGGAATTGAAGCCTGACACTTGACTTAATTGCATCACATGTCAGCCACTGAATTGCGAAAACAAGAACTTGGCAAATATACTGATATTAAGCTGGGTTATAAGAACAGAATTATGGATCTTAAACTACTATCTATTTACGACAATACATATGTTTGTTTGACAAAATATAAATTTCCTTTTTTAATAGTTTTTATAGTGAGTTGTTACTTTTCTATGGAGAATAGACATAACGTTCCTAAATGCAAATTTATCTTAAATTCGAGTTTTAAAACATTTATAAAACTATCCAGCTTTAGAACTTGGTTGAAAAGATGATTAAACAAGATGTTACCTTTGCAGACTTCTTTCTTTATGTCATTAACGATTCCTTTCAGATCTTCAAAGGTGCTAACTGAGAACACATGCTGTGGATCTGTAGCCATGGCAGCCAATTCTGTTGTGTCTACATTTTTACCAATACCCATACTGTATACTATGACTCCAGCAGCCTTTATGCCAGTAGAGGCTACTAGAAGATCTTCATAACGGCCACGATCTTTTGTCTGTTTCCCATCTGTGATCACAATTGCCAGCTAAAGAAAAGCTTGATGGTCAACAAAGTACCACAAATTTAAATATCATTTGAGCAGATTGTGTCTGAATAGTGAATGTCGTCTTTAAACTTACGCAAACATAAGTTTTGTTTGGTTTGGTTCTAGTTATGATTATTGGTTTATTTGTAAATAATTCCATTCGATGGTTCTAATCAAATCAAAAAAGAAATAACTTTTTGAGCGTAAATAATGGAAAATACAAAACATATATTACTATCTGTTAAAGTTTCAAATCACTTTCAAAAACGATGCAAATAGCTGAAAACCATAATAAAGCCTAAAAATGAAGTACGATTTACTAAGAAAGAGATTCTAGACCAAATCTAAAATCATGGTAGACAGGTCAGAATGCTGATATAATGACATACCTTGGGTACGTGTTTCCTCATGCCACTAGCTTCAGTAAATACGCCTGTTTCTGCCACCCTAAGAGCTTTATCAATGAATGTCAAACCTCTTTGGTGTGGCATGCTGTCAATTTTTTTATTCACAGCGTCGTTAGTAATCTGTGCTCCACGTAGATCGTTGAAACGAAGGACAACTTTTGCGTCTGTACTGTAAGCCACAATGGCAACGTGAGTTGAAGCAGCTCCAATGGCAAATTCGTTGACAGTTGCCTTCAAGAAGTCTTTCATTTTTCTCCAATTCCTCCTACTTATACTCCCAGATGAGTCCACAATGAATGCTAAATCAACTGGAAGACGACAATCCTTGACTGCAAATCAAAAGTGGGTTTATAAATATATAGTAATACTCCGCTTGGTAACCTTGATGGTGCCAATTGGTCTTATGCTCGGACAAAACAGGATGTGTAGAGCAACTTAATCATGGAAACTTACACAGCAGGTTTTTGTTTAAACCTACTGTACCTTGACCGGTAGAAAAGTGAACAAAAGACACAAATACTTGATCTTCTGACTACTTGTAGTAGCTTCCGAGATCGATAAAGGGTTTATTTTAAGTTTCGTTTGATTCGTTACAGTCAAATCTGAAATCTAAAGTGTACACTTAAAAAGTAATTTCTTTAAAACACATATTGGAGCATAGAAAATTAAATCACAAAGCCGTAAGTTGCAAATAACGGCTTTAATCATAAACATAAAAATATTACTGAAGGCTGATGGTTAGGAGAAGTGCAGAGTTATTTTATAATTCAGTGCGAAAAACGTGTAATTCGCAATGCAGAACTTGTTCGGAAACTTTAGAAACGTCTTTGTTTTTGAAAGATTATTAATTGCATTTACCCTACGGGCTCATGCCATTTGATTTCCTTTTAAAAACAAACTAGTGCAAATCAATCCAAAATTGTACTCGAAACTGTTTTATAAACTACACTTACAGAGTAATTGTTCCATTAAAACGGCAAAATACTTCGGAGCACTTCAAAAACATCGATAATGATTGAGGATGTTTGTACATAACATCAGATATTTGACTAGAGAAAGGATTGGTCTTATGTTCTAACTTTGCACAATTTTCTGTGAAGGCGAAAAAGTACTGAAAGAAGAATCAACTTAACCTAAAACCAAATGAACACTAGATTAAAACTAGAGAAAGCTAGAGGAATTGTAAAACTTACGTACAATAATAATTGGTTTAAAACACCACATAGCACCAATCGGTCGTACGTAATTTGTTTACAGCAAGTATAAATATATTTATGGTCTAAAAAGAATAAATCGTTACGTATAAAATAGTGTTACTTACTAGTCTTAGCTATAGGACGCGCCTTTAATGCAAGCGATGTTGGAATGGCAACTTTAACAACGTTTTGAGGCTTATCTACAATTGAAATTAGTTGAGATGTGCTGAGTTCTTCACCAATGGCCACAACGAAGGTCTCTGCATCGATATTGCGAAGAGGTTGCACAGCCTCGCTAAGCGGCTTGGAACCGGCAGCGAACGCTTGATTTCCTGCTGTAAGTAGTATTACATATTTTCTACCTCCACTGCCATGGTTGGTGAGATACTTTGCTGCATACTCCAAAATACTGTCAATTCTTCTCGGAGTTCCAAGCAAGGAAGCCGCGTCAACCCTCTGATTGAAGTCGGGGTCTTCAAAGGAAGAGACAACGCGATGGTTGGTACCATACACAATGGCACTAGCTCGAGGTCCATTGGGTGATGTGTTAAAGTTAGCGGCCAACCCCTTAACAAAGTCCTTCTGTTGCTTGAAAACTTCGGGAGTTACTCTTACGGAGCCATCAAGCAAAAACACAATATCTGCTTGTTCTTCCATTGGACTAGCAGGAACTGGAAAAAATTGTGTATAGGATAAGAATCTACAACTCGTTATTTCACTTTCTTATTAGTTGTGATTTTTTAACTTACCCTAAGTAAAGCATTCAAGGCCTTTCTGATTGTTCTACATTTTATATAGACACTTCCAGCCAAGGTTCAAGGCCTTTCTTAATTTCACCAAATGTTTAATGTTTTCCGATCAATAATTTGAACGATTTGACAAACAATAATTGGTTATACGTACTACCTAAGGTAAAAGCCATTTCCTTGGAAACCTTATTAGGTCTATTTGTTTTGAAGAAAGTAAATATATACCAATTTTATTTTTATTGGTATTTATCCTGCGCCATTTTTCTTGTCGCTCTGGAGAAATATCTGACGGAGTAGTGGTTTGGTAAGGCTTAGCTGTTATTTTTGTTATTCACCATCACCATCATCATTGTCAATGAAAACTTGTTAGTCTTAAGAAAATAAGACCCTAGCTCCGATAACATTAAATTCAATGATATATCAAAATTTCGCTGTACTGTAGAAACATTTAATAATAAATTTTTAAAATTGGTGCATTCTTAGAAATATACACGAATAGTTTATTACTTTCATTGCTCTCGTTGTACAATATCTTTTTAAGATCGAAACTTCAATTTATTGCTGCTTTTTCATCCCTTCAAAGCATTAAATCGATGAAATAATATAGAAGCAATTGAAATCAAAACCATCAAACACTCCTTCGTAAAATGTGGATACCCAGCTAAGTTTGTCCAATCTGTAATTAACGACTTTGAAAAGCGAGATGACGACGACTAAATTATCCCAGTACACTGTTTGACGAACGAAGAAAAGTAGGAATCTGTTTGCCGCATTGCCAAAGAAATGAAAACGAAAGCCGGATACTTATTTAGAAGTTAAACAACTACACCTATGGCAAATTTAACTTTCACATCATCTGGAAGAGAGTCAATTTTAATGTCATTTATCCATCTAGTGTAATCTGTCATGGCATTTTCAACTTTGGGACAATCAGTGGAAAAGAACACAATGATAAAACCAAACAATCAGAGCCTGGCAAGTACTTAAAGAAAAACCCCGACCACGTTTTTTTTCAACAGGAAAGTGCTGACAACTGTACACAATTGGCTCAAAAGAAAGATCACTGAAACGTTATACGTTGCGGTCTACAATCCTCATTTGACAAAACAAGTACAATCGTTTCAACTTTCCCTGTTCCCAAGGAGAACAGGCAGAACTCTAAGGATGAACTTTTACGTTCGAAAACGTTTAGACAACTCATATAAAACTTTTTACCTTATTTTTAAAACATTTAACTCGGCGGAATTTGACAAAAGCAACTGAACTTCTGAAAATCAATTTGTTTGGTGACGGTCACCAGTAATTAAAATTCTTGAATAACTTGTAACGCAGAATCACACTTACTGTACGTGTCTCGGATTTGTGTAGCAAAGCGGCGGCCATGGGCTAACAGATCGTTGTATGATGGTACCCTGAAAATTTTCCTTGAATTCGTTACATCCGAAGACAAGCGGCGAGTGTTGGGTTGGTTCCCAATAACCACTACATACAACTGTGCTTCGAGATCACGGAGCGGCTCGGCCGCTTCTTGCAAAGGCGCTGAATCAGGAGCCTCATTACCACCCGTTAGAAGAATCGCAATCTTGTGTCTTTTTCTACCCAAACTTCGAAGTAGCTGAGCAGCAAATACAAGAGCTCTATCTGTTCTTCTCGGACTTGAAAGCAACAAAGCACTATCAACTTTGTCACTGAAGTCTTTGTCAGTAAACTGTGCGATTACGAAAGATCTAGTGGCGTAGTTCACCGCACTACCCCTAGGGCCATCTGGTGAAAGATTCAAATTATAAGCCAAGGATTTAACGAAGTCTTTTTCCAGTCTGTAAGCTTGAGGAGTAATCCCTCGTGATGCATCCACAAGGATGACTACGTCTGTATCCGGTTCTAGCGGGCCCGACGGTTCTAAAACAAAATATAATATTGTTCATTAACACCAGATAGCATGTGAAAGTAAATTCGGGAATGATCTTTGTAAGAAAAGTCTTTTTCTTTTTGACCAAAGATAAAATTCAAAGTTTTGAAGAGTACATAACATATAGGACAAATCGTTTTCGGTATATTTTTAGTCTCTAAAGACCCAAATCCAAAATAATGGCCCATGGATCGATTCTTGAGGATAGTGTTTCAAATTATTTGGGGTTTCTTGGAATGGCTACATGTGTTGTTATGGTTGAGTCAATATCTTGGATACTTACGTTAATTAAATCACTA
This sequence comes from Parazoanthus atlanticus, assembly GCA_025448195.2. Classification (NCBI taxonomy): domain Eukaryota; kingdom Metazoa; phylum Cnidaria; class Anthozoa; order Zoantharia; family Parazoanthidae; genus Parazoanthus; species Parazoanthus atlanticus. The sequence goes on along the minus strand of JAOEHT020181118.1, from coordinate 1,127 downwards.
AAAACACTAATAGGACCGAATACTTCACCACTGCATTTCAGCTGAACTTTTTTCGAGGAAGAAAATCGTCTTGAAGACCGATTTATTATTTTCTGCTATTAATTAATTAAATAATTTAATTAATTAATTAATCTGTCTTGACGCTGTTATCATACTACAAGAATGTGAACAGCAGATGAGGAAAAGACGAACGGGCTCGTCCCGGCGAGGTCATTCCCCATTACAAATAGCTTTCTAAGATGGGTGGATTTTATCACCATTCATCCACTTTTTTATGAATTTATCAGCTTGGCATCAACACTACTTACTGAGAGATTTTGGTGTTGGCGTGGTCCCTGGTATTGTTGCCGGCTTCGGCGTTGTCAATGATGATGTTAATGACAATGTTGTCTGCATTGGCGTTGGTGCTGGCTTTTCAACTGTTGTATCTGTTTAGAACAAAAAACCATCTAAGTACATGGAAGTGTTTGACTTGTGTAATTAAATATCGTTCTTATATGTACAACTGGTAGTTGGTAAACAAGTCAATGTAAAATACAGAGACCTTTAGGCATTATAACAAAGGAAATACAGAGAAACCAGTTTCTCTAGTGTTTGATAGATTCGGCCGTAATCATGATTACATTAAGAATTTGGATAATTCGCAAGACTCTTAAGTTTTAGTGTGTTGCATGTAGTAAATTGAGTAATTACCAGCACACACTCCTTTCTTGATGTCCAGCACCATATCTTGGAGTGCTTCGAATGTCTCCGCTTGGAACGCAAAGTCTGGATCTGATGCAATAGAGACCAGTTCACTTATATCCACACTCCTCCCGATACCCAAAGAGTAAACACGCACGCCTGCCGACTTTAGACCGTTGGAGGCAACGTCCAGTTCTTCGTAGTCTCCTCTATCTTTTGTCTGCTTTCCGTCCGTTATAACAATTGCAGCCTACAAGAACCAACAAATAGTGTTTGGCAGAAAAAGTGAAGGGGAAGACTAAACACACAGCAACATAATAAAGATAGAGAAGGAAACATAAACACTAAACGTCGAGTCTAGTAATAATAATAATAATAATAATAATAACTTTATTTCAACACGTGTCGGACGTGAGCTGTAAGCTCGTTAAAAACCGAACGTG
>JAOEHT020181031.1:0-11507 GCA_025448195.2 Parazoanthus atlanticus | reverse complement strand
GTACTCAACCTAAGTTTGGATGGGGGGGGGGGGGGTTGGGTTCCTCCCAGACACTCAAACCTAGACCCTGTTTATGAGAAAAATTCTCGGAAATTCATACCCTGTTCATAATTTTCAGCTCAAATTTCACACATTTATTTGCTAGAACACGTAATGCTAAACTTCTGAAAATCCAAAAATTATATACCCCGTTTATGATGAGAAGGTCGAATAAGTATACCCTGAAGGGGGGCACGTTCCCGTATAGCTTATATATGGGAGTACCCCCCCCCCTGGGCTTGGAGAGAAGTACTGAAATATTTGATGTTTCAGTATTGATATATAGTTGCTGGCCTTCCCCCAGGCAAAGTTTTGAAAGTGTCGTGAACTTCCCTGTTGAATTATAACTCTTGCATTAAGAAACAATAGCCTCTGAAAATTTCATTTCGGTATTTGTGACATTATACACTGACGCCATGATACATCCACCAGCTCAGTCCTTCGCATCCAAGCGCGGTCGCCGAATGGGAGACTGGGAATGGGAAATGAGCGCGCGGATGGGACCCATTCGATCTCCGGGCGAAGGAAGGGACTGTTTTCAGTCTAAAATGCCTCGGCCGCATTCCTCTTCTCCCATCCATGCCAACCAGTTTTTCCATGCAAGTTATTAACGGTCAGTGAAGAGAGAATATTGCATCACTCTCGAAATGCCTTTCGCACAAACACCGAAAAACAATAGCCAGCCGTTTGCACCCTCAGTTATGGGATTAAGTCAGGACCGTGTAGAGAAGTTCAGTTGCGATTCTGTTTTAGCTGCTTAAGTAGTATGAATAAAACCAAAATATATCATCGTACTAGGATTACGCTTTGGAAAAAACTGTAATCTACAGTGTTTAATTTCCCTTCTTGGCATATCACTGAACACTTCTCTAAGAAACTGTACAATACGTTTCATGGATCAGTTCTATTTCAGTGCATTGCACGGATATTAAATTCAGTTTTATCACAACATTCCTGGCCGATCTGTTTATTAGTCTATTTCAGAATCTTTACTAAACTTAACCCTAAGTTGAAATAGCTCTCGAGGACATTCTGTCCATGACAAGTAGATTTCTGTTTCTAAAGCGTTGAAACACGGCCGTAGTTGCTTCAATGAAATCCAACTTGAGAAATGTGTAAAGCAGCGGGTTTACCAGAGCAGTAAGGTACCGTGCAAAGAGGAAAATGTATTCACACCACGATGGGATGGCGATATTAATATCCAGGTCTCTCTCAAGCGACAGTATAAAAGACCCGCACCAACCAACGATGAATGTTATTATCATAGAACTGAGGATAAGTGCTGCTCTAAACTCCTTCTTTCTTCTTTTCCTCGTTGTCTTGCAAAGTTCCGACTGTGGAGTTTGGCGCTTGATGCTGTGGTTCTGTTTCTTCAGAGTGTAGAATATGCTACCATAAATAAATAACATCGCTAGGAGGGAAACCAACACTACAGAACAAAGGCAAATGTCGTAGATAACCTCGATCTGCAGGTTTGAATGCCCGAGACTAAAGCTTAAATCGACCCAGGAAAGCTGTATGAGTGAAATTGTGAGGGAGATGAACCACAACGTGCAGAGTACCATCATGATGGTTTTCATCCTCACAACAGTACCATTGTAATTAAAGCGACTCACGATCGTAATATAGCGTTCTAAGGAGATTACCAACAAATGCAGCACCGTTGAAACGGACTGAAACTTGTTGAAAAGATCCATTACGAGGCACACCGCGTTGTACGCTGATGTTTGCTCTGTACAACTGATCACCAACGGAATGGCGCAAGTCCCGGACAGGAGGTCTGAGCACGAGAGGCTCGCCAGGCAGATGTTGGTGGGTGTTCTGAGGGAGCGCCTGGTCGATATCAAGTACAGCACAAAACAGTTGATACATATTATCAGGAACGATAACAGCCCCAGTGCAGTGAATATTGCTGCTTTCTCCACTCCTCCACTTTCCTGGCCATCATAGGAATTATTGGTGAGCTCTGAGGAACCCACTGCCAAAGAACTGTTTCCTATAAGCATGACCTCCGTGTTGGAGGTTCATAGCACAATGGCTGCAAAATTCAAATTCGTACTGAAAACAATTCTTGCTTGATGTACTGGAACCTTTGACAGCTTATAAATCCTGAAAAAACAGAAAGCAATGAACCAATCAGTATGCCTGTAGAGTTCAAATCTTTGTAATATACTCTATAATTTTTTCTCATAAAATAAGCATATAAAACGCGCTTTCTGATTGGATAATGGATCTCAAAGGTAGTGTTTATATCAGAGGTTAACGACACTCACTTCAGTTACTAAAATTTTCCGAAAATTTTCATAAATCATCAAAAACTTTCTGAAAACTTTTGACAGTTTTCAAAGGTTTCCGACATTTTTTCTTTTTTCTTTTGTCTAAGCTTTATGTTTTTGAAATGTGCACGTTTCTCTTACATGGTTAACTTGGAGGAAAGACGTGTTTGTTAAACTTCTTGCAAAAACTAAACCGTTTTCTCACGAAGGCACAGTGTTCAGTTATCCGTACATGTAAATGTCAATACAAAATGAATTTTACTGAATATATTTTTACAGTCAACGGAAGTGAGAATCGTACGCAGATGAAATTATTTTGTTGTCGTTCTCAAGATTGTGGCGAAGTTTTAAGACCGATTTACACCGTACAACTTTTGCATACAACTCTCGCATGCAACAGACGTTGGCCAGGTTTTAGCGGGTATTTACACGCGCTCAACTTTAACTCACGACACCAAAAAAACGTGTACAATTCTCCCGGTTTGCCATATGGGAGACTAGAGAGAGCAACAAACAGCAATTATGGGATTGTCGTACGGTTTTAAGGTGATGTTACACGGTACGGTTTTAACGCAACATTGTTACGTGAAAAATCGACTTAGTGTAACAGGGTAAAGCGAACGGTTTTTTTCTTGCCGGGCAACATGACAACAATGTTGTGAGTTTTTGAACTCCATTCAAAAACTTGCAACGCGTTGCCGCAACGAAATAGTGCTAAAAATCGTAACCATACGCCATATATGCATGTTACATGATCTCAACTTTTAATGTAACAATGTTGCGCGACAAATCGTCTTCCCATGTAACATCACGTTTGTGACATGATTCAAAACACTACAATTTTTTTTCCGAAATGGACAATAGTTGTAGGCAAGTTTAGACTTTATTTACACGACGCAATTCGTGTCCTTCAAGGGTGGCGGAAACAGGTTGCATGCCAGAATCGGCCTTTAATGTAAGCACTCGAGAAGCAAGAGACACATTTTTTTCTTTAATATGTTTTATTCTTGTTTTCAAATTAGGTAAATTATTTTACATTTGTATATTAATTTTACAAAATACATCGATAAAAGAAAAGTAATAACAAATACGGACGGTCGACTGCCGTAAACATGCCTACTGAACTCAGCCCTATTTAGAAATGTAGATTTGTGTCTGGTCAACTTTTTAGTGTTTAGAACTACTCTGTCTTGATTAGGCCTAGCTGTTGCTCTTATCAGCTGGGCACTGGTAAGAATGGGCGGTGAAACGAGCTCATTAATAAGAAGCTTAGGAAATTAATTAATATGCATAATCACCATTACTTCTGCGAAAGCATTGCGAAAAATCGCAAAATTTGGAATTTTTGTAATTTCCGTTAGATCTGCAATTTTGTTACCGCTAAGAAGCTCAGGAGATTTAATTTGCATAATCTGCGTTACTTTTGCGAAAGTATTGCGAAAAATGGGCGGTGAAACGAGCTCATGCGATCATTAATAAGAAGCTCAGGAAATTTAACTTGCATAATCACCATTACTTCTGCGAAAGCATTGCGAAAAATCGCAAACTTTGGAATTTTTGTAATTTCCATTAGATCTGCAATTTTTGCTGAGCTGTTAAGCAGCTAGCTGAACGAGTCTTACTGAAGTATTGCTAAAATTGCGAAAAACTGTGAAAATTCAAATATTTGTTAGATCATTGCAAAAAACCGTAAAATCTGTACAATTTGGAATTGAATGCATTTCTGGAAATAAGTGCATTAATTTGGCCTTGTGAAACTCTCTTACATCTCCTGTGCTTAACCGCTACAGAGAGTTCTCGCTCGCAGCCGTTTAATGAGGCTTATTTTCGTGTGCTGAGGCGGAACGTTCTCAATTTGTTTAAATCTTCAGCCTCAAATATTCCTAAAATAGTTCTTCATTTTGTATTTATTTTAGGGACGAAACATGTTATATTGTAAGGGAAGGAGGGGGAGGGGTGGGGAGAGAATTTGTTAAATGCAACTTTGCACACATGTTTGTACGCCGCGAAACGTTAAAGGAATGTATGAGAAATCCAGGGGAAAACCGCAAATAAATAGCAGCCGAAGGTTAAACACACAAGAAAAATTGCATCACGCAAATAATTTTCTACCCCCCCCCCCCCTCCCTCTCTCAAAATTAAATGGTCGACCCCTTAGAGATAGTTAATTGTATTATTGTGAATCGGAATATGTCTGTATACGTTCAAAAGGGATTCCCAATATCTGACTGATCTCCTGTCTTGCTGATCGATGACTTCAGAGACTTTAAAAACACTTTAATTTATGATTTGACCGGTGACTGCCCAGTGTGTCAGTGTTCTATCAATTCCCACGCTTCCTCTCTTACGACAGATAGACCGCTTTTCCTTTGGTTCTAAAATGATTTAATATGAATATATCGCAAACACTGCACGAGCTTTAGTAAAATTATAGATCCATTTAGTTGTTTTTTTCTTTCGTTTTATACTATTCTTAATTATTTTGTTCTTACCTTACTCTCCCAATTAGGATCACCCTAATTACTCCTTGTGAACGAATTTTAATTGATTAGAACCGTAATAATAATAATAATAATAATAATGCATATGATGATATTTTTTTCAGGGTACCATGTCATAATCATGGTGATTTGCAATGTCTTAAATTTTAAAAAAATGTTTAACAAAAGAATAAACAACAAAAAGCAGGACACATCATCTAATTTGCTTAGAATTAAGAATCAGCAAATAATTCTAAAATTAAATATTTCGAATCGATGTTCATTGAATTCGGATAGGAGTTTAAATTTTGGAGTATTACTTAAAATTTGATTTGAATGCGAGTTCCTTTACTATAGTCTTGTGCCGCCCTGGTACCCGTTTTCTTTTAACTTGTCATTTTGTAACTTTAATAGCAAAGGTTTCAAATATTTTTACTGTAAAGCACTTTTGAATATTTTAAGAATTCAAGTGGCGCGGTACTGGAGTAACAGAAACCGATCCCGTTACAAAGGCTAACATTTGTTACGAGTTTGAATTCTGCACGGAAAATGATGTGCACGAAAGACATAAAATAACAACGGACAAAATAAAAGAACCTGAAGAGGATATAAAATGGTTACACTTTTTCTTTTTTTATAAGAACCGTTTTTTATAAGAACGTTGAAGCTGAGGATAAGTAAGAAAAATGTCTTTTTGTTACATTAGTCACTTTAAAATGTCAACTCTGCAAAACTACATCAACAACAACAACAACAACAACTACAACTACAACTACAACTACAACTACAACTACAACTACAACTACAACTACAACAACAGCAACAACAACAATTTATTGTTCTTTTAACTATAGTACCCTGAAAGCAAAGATCTCTGCTCGCAGGGTACAAAACTACAATGTCTTAGCCTTACTAAACATGGATATGAGATGGTGATAAATTGCAATTTGTATAAACAAACGTATTAGCTGGATCATCCACAAGTTTAGAATGCAAAGCGGGAGATTTATGTTTTGACAACAGCTAGGTAGGCCCTATCTCCAACTTTGCATACTAAACCTGATGAGGACCTAATGGTCGAAAAAGATTGCTTTTAAAGACTTTAAGTTTTAAAAACCATTTAGTACCATTCCATATACAATTTATACCTTGGCGAATTAGGTTGTAACTAAACATATGTAGCGAACAAAACCTCGATAACATAACAATGACAAAATTATCTCCTGAAACGTGCAAACAGGAACTTTCAGTGGCAAAATGAAAACTTGAGAGCATTTTAAGAACATTTGAGGCTGAAATCCCAAAAACTTTATCAGAACATCCAGTCTACGTCCCTTAAAAACAGAATTTAAAAAGAGAAAAAGAGTGTATACCAGTACGCCAAGCTTACCTCATAAGACCCCCATACGTCTGTAGTTGAAGAGTTTTTAACAATTGTTTTTAACAGTATCAAAGCATCAAAGGGAAAGTCGAGAGGGCTAAAATGCCGAACAGAGTAGTAACAATGACTATATATGTATATGTAAATGTAATGTCTCTGTTTAGTGAGAAGACTACAGCTGTTGAGTACACAGTAAGCTCCGCTCGTCAGGATGGTTTGACAATTGTGTTGTATGTGCGTATTGTATGTCGTGTCAACAACCCTGGTACACTTCAAAATATTCCCATAGATAACGGATCTACCCATTAAGTTGATAGGCGTTGAGTAACATTAAATTAGTCGGTACATCACAGATTTTTAATTACACGGATACAAAAATGATACCTAGTTTGCTTTATCAGTTAATAGAGAAAAAATTGTCAGACTTTCTTTCTTGTTTGAATTCACTTTGGCCCAGAAGGATTAAGTGTAACAATTGAAAGAGGAACATTGAAAACCGCTTTGTTTTGGTATTTAGCTGAATTATATTAATTTCTACTTGTAGCTATGTTTTGTTCTGTTAGGTTTGACACTTTCTTTGCCTTCAAAATAGGAAGATTTTTTTGATAAAACTCATAAAATAATGCTAATAAGTTTTGACGACAGCTAGTTAGGCAATCGGGAATATATTAAAACCTGTAGCCAAACAATTTGGTTTCATTTGGGGGCAAAAAACAAACACTTGCCCAAAAAGTATATACAGAGAAAATATTGTAAAAAAACTTTCAATCTTATGGTAAAGTTTTAATTCTATAAATCTTACATCGAGAGGTAAATATGTCAATGGGGTAATGGAAACTGCCTTGTTGTTATCGACTCAATCCTGCAAAACCGTAACATTAAAAGCTAATTAATTCCAACGAGTAATAAAAATCAAGATCTTTGGCAATAACTTGGTAAAAACGTCCCTCAGCAAAACGAGGCACGGTATAGTGACGTCACTCGTCATGTTTTAATTGTGGGGCATGTTATATACACTTCTTCTTTGTTTTTATAAGAACGTCTATGTTTTAGGCTGAGGCTTAAACGTTCTTAACGGGTTTTCCGGATCTCAGTCTCAAATGTTTTGAAAAGTATTCTTGATCTTTTTTTTGGAAATGTGTCTGTATAAATACATTCAAAGGCTGTTCCCAACATCTAACTCAGTTTATATATGTATCCAAATGCATTGCTATCGCCTGTCTACGAAAATATAATGTGAAAATGCACTGCTCTCTCACGATATTTAGTAGCGGCTATCCGTTTCATTTTCATAATTTATAGAGAAAAACGTTCCTTTTCTAGTCCCATCCTGAGGTATGTTCTTAAACACGTTCTTAAAGTTTGGCATTTTTGAGCTTCTAAAGAGTGCAGACTGTTTTCACGTAAAATATTGCCCAAGAATAAAAAAAACAACTGGTGTTAGAACAATATTAAATTGTTCTGTACACAGCGTGCCGGAAAAAATAAAAAATAACCGGAATTTTGAAGCAATGAGTGCATCCTAAACGAGCGATTGAACAAATGTTTAATACCATTCGATACATTTACTGTTTGTTGTATGTGGCGGCCCTGTTGTCGCCTGAACGAGAGCGATGCACCCCATGCAAGATTGCGGTCAAAATTAAGCTATTTGTTTCAATTATAATATTTAGTTTCACTTATCACACTTTAGTATCACTTTTACAGTTTTAGCAAGACGTAAAATTACAATTTTTGGCAAAGTATAAGGATATTCATGACATATCGGAAATATGCTGAGTCAGACTGACACAAAATTCAAAATTGACTGTACCTCCAAAACAAATCATGGTATCGTTGATATGTTTTCAAAGAATGTTTTTAATGCCGCTATCTGAATATGTACCCTATTATAGGAAACTAACGATGCTTGTTATTAACGCGAATTTTAAGAATTCGCATTGATTTTATGCACCTCAATTTACGTTATTGTTAACTAAAATCACACTATTTTACAGCATCGTTACTTTAAGACACCTTTATTTCCAGCAAAGTTACATGTGTCAGAGTCAGTCGATACATCGTCATTCAATATTGATTTTAAAATGTCTTTATATTCGACAATGTAACGATCGTTATCTCCAAAAGGGGAAACTCACTTCTTCTACGTTTTTGAGCAATATGTCCATCGCCTTTCTATCTTCCCATTTTACGGTATTAAACCTCGAGTTCCATTGTTGGACGTTGTTGTTATGTCTTGTGAAAAGCGTATGCAGGTTGCTATAGAAATTAGTACGTATAAGGCATCAAATCCGTGTTAATTAAATGGATGTGAACATATATTACACGGAAATTCGTGTTAGTTGAATGCATTTAAACATAACTTTTCGAAAATTAGCGTAAATTTTATAACGCGTAGGTTTTGTTCACGCTGTTAAAAAGCTCCGTTATAGGTGGATTTCTGATGACGTCATTGTTTATGTTTTGTCTCATTAGCATAAAGCCAACTTCAGGATTGAACCAAAATGAGTCCAGAATTCGAAAGTGCATAGCATAATTAGTATTCACTGAAAATTTGAGCTTGGCAAATTAAATAATTTTGAAGAAAATGTTGTAATTTTCGAGATTTCCGGACATTTATTTCTCTTACATTATTCCGTATATGAAGCTCAGCTTTTCAGAGTGTACTAACTGTGCTGTGCTCTGTCTAATTGTGGACTCATTTTGGTTCAATTGTGAATTTGGATTTATCCCATATTATGCTAATGAGACAAAATGTAAATAATGAAACTCGCCTATTTACACTGGTACAAGACCAGGGTCTTACACCGAGGCCGTATAAAGTAACTTTAGTTTGACCTTCAAGTTACAACCACGCAAATGTTGTATTTACCTACTTCAACGACACTCTCGGTAAACATTTTTGGATTATGAAAACGCAAAAAAATGACTTTTTTTTCAATTTGGCCCCAAAATCTTTTAAGCCCGTGCTCAACTGGCTTACAGTCAGGTACGCACCTGGTTCTTGATATGTTTTGGAATTGTGTCTGTGCAAAAACATTCAAAGGCTATTCCAGCATCTAACTCAGTTTATATATGCACCCAAATGCATTGCTATCGCCTGTTTACAAAAAAGAAGTGAAATTACACTGCTCTCTCACGACAATTAGTAGCGGTTCTCCGTTCCATTTTTAAACTTTATGGAAATAAACGTTCCTTTCTTAGTCTCAGCCTGAGGCGTGTTATTAAATGTTCTTACATTTTGGCATTTGTGAGCCTCAACGTTCTTGTAAAAGAGAATATTATCAAAAAATAGTGCATATTACACAGTCAGTTGGCACGACTGGTATATACTCCATGGTGAAATACCATGAATACACCATCGTTACAAGCCAGTCCTACTAGTATAAATTTTACAGACCATCATTAAATCTTCCAAAGGTTGGGGTCAGGTTATATTCTTTTGTTATTAGTACTGACTAGTATTATTAGTAATTAGTAATTAGTATTAGCAGTGTTTATTTCAGGTTGTAACGAGGGCGCATCCATGGCATTTCACCATGGACTGTATGTCACACAACGCCTATTTTATGATATGCCAGGTTTTTGTGGGTTTTCAAACTAACCAACAGCATTGTATGATATATCTTTTAAAATTTATGTTAACTGTGTTTTTTCAGAATATTGGAATCAAAATTTAGTTTCAATGGATAGTGTTGTACTGTAGTGTCTACACTGCTTTAAGTTCAATTTATTGTCGGATCCACACAGCACAACATCATCCTTAGATCCAGAATTATCGTGAACAAACACAAGACTTTGATAGGCATACTGTACCATGGTCCTTGACTTCAGAAACCATATATAATTGTTTGATATCTTCAGCAATCAAACAGTTGAAGATTCTTGTATTGAGAGCAAATACAGTAATTATATCATATCATATCAATTTATATATATCATATTATATATGATATTATGTTATGTTATGTTATGTTATATGTTATGTTACGTTGTATTATTTTATATTATATTATTTTATATTGTATTGTATATTATATATTAACATTATATTATATTGTACATTACATTACATTACATTACATTACACTACATTACATTACATTACATTAGACTGTGAGCCCTCTCTTCCTTTTCAATCAGGATTGAGAAAAACAAATTCGAAGCCTCTCATACCAAATATCAAATTCTCTCAATGGAAACAAAGCAAATAAAGGAACGGCTTGCAGTCTAGTCAAATATTACTTTCCCTTTAAGTCAACATCGAGCCGTTTGTAAGTCTGAGGATACACAGATAACAACGGAATACACACAACTGTCGATGCCACTAGGAGCCAGTTCATCCATCGTGGGCTCGCGTGTGGAAACATAAATGCAATAAAGAACAACATGTTGATGAAATATACAGAAAATATCATAAAACCAGAAGTTATCCCTTCAGCCACTGGGTAGGTGCACTCGACAGCAATCTCCATCAACAATGGAACAATGGCACTAAAGAAGATCATCTGTGATATGCCTGCAGTGTACAGACTAATAGTGGTCAGTGGTATTACTTGATCACAGGCCAGACTCAAGGTGACGTGTGCAATGGTAGTGAGAATAAACAATCCAATCAGGATTGCCTTCGCCCTTCTTTTCAATCGGTCGGCATAGCTGCAAAACAAGCATGAATAATGTAATTCATAGGTTTTTTATCCATTTTCCCTGAACCTTAGAATGGCCGAGCCATTTTTATTAACAAATCAGCCCAGGGAGGGTTTGGGGGCATAATCGAAAATCCCGTTTTATGATTCAAACTTTAAATTGCATAAATATATTTGCATAATTAATTATAAGTGATGATGTTATCCAATTAACGTTCAAAAGATGTGTTCAAACTTGGACAACAGGTAAGCACTGCAAGTTCCATTTTGATTGCTTCAAAGCTATAAGTTTTAGATCGAAAAAGCCTGGGGAGAGGGAATCCGATACCTGCCCCTTGGCCATTTAAGGGTTAAACGTTGGCCTAACCTAATCACTATTTACCAACTGGTCAGAGCCTGGGAACTAATTTGCACTTGGAACCAAAAATGAGATGGAGTGCTTCTTCTAGACAGGACACTGATTATTGTAACATTTAAATTAACATCAACTTGTTTAAAAATAAATACAAGAAAAAAACAAATAATCTCAAGGTCATATCGGGAGGATCTTAGGGCCGGATCAGTCAGTATTTAGGTCAGAAGGAAAGGGGTTGGGTTAGAGTGGAAGAAAAACATGTTCTAAAAAAAATTGGGGATATCCTTGAACAACAGAAATGTTTTAAGCTGGGGGGGGGGGGGGGGGGGG
>JAOEHT020180926.1:0-11508 GCA_025448195.2 Parazoanthus atlanticus | reverse complement strand
CACTATCAGTAGAATACTGTCAGTACTAAGACCATACTAGATATATACATACACTATCAGTAGAATACTGCCAATACTAAGACCATACTAGATATATACATACACTACTGATCAGTAGAATACTGTCAGTACCAAGACCATACTCGATATATACATACACTATCAGTAGAATACTGTCAGTAATAAGACCATACTAGATATATACATACACTATCAGTAGAATACTGCCTATACTAAGACGGTTTGCAGTATTGCCCGCATCGTTGCAAGCCCCAGGGCAGGCGCACTTGTTCTTGAGAGTAGCTGTCTGTTGAAAGAACATCGAATAGCTTTAAGGCCTAGTATAGTGAGACGGTGATCTGCGTCAGCTACATTAGTATACCAGTTGATGAGTATTTGCATTACGTCATTTGGGTATCAAGTAGAATTTGAAAGCGTAAATTTAGTCGCTTGGTTTTATTAAACACTAAAAGTTGTAATTTAATTACAGCTTTCATACTGTTAATTGTCAACGTTACACTCTCCTTTTTTTATAAGAACGTCTTTTTAAATTCATTCATATGCGCGCATGAGCAATGAATGAGTTACTACAAGGGGAGACTTAGGCTCGGTATCCAGCCGCTGTTCGCCGTGAACAAAAATCTGCGTGGATTATATTAACCGAAATAAAAAGTACAATAAGCGAGGCATGATCGCAATGCATCTCGGATCCACGCTTCTTCGAGGAGTTTTCTTGAACGCCATTCCATGTTCAGATAATTCAACTGATGCGTTTAAATATCCACTAGACAACATGTTCCACGGGAAATCTGTGAGCATAATTAGTGTCGAGTAATGTGAACACAAACACCTGTTGGCTCCGATAACACGTGATGACTACGGCGCTTTGATGCGCGAGAAAGTCGCCCAAATTCCATACATCCGTCTACTGTCAGAGAAAACTGGTGCAAGTATCCTCAGTCGTCCACTGCGATCGATTGTGGATCGGTATTACGTACACTGACAATGATGAACAATCTCTTTAACACAGTAATTGGCAACGTTGTTGTCTCCCTTCCAAAAGGTGAAACTGATTATCTTGAACGATCTGAAACTAAAGTATAAACGGTACACTTGTATTGTGTGTTTTGAAATGGAACTTCGACAGCACTGGTTTATAACCGTTGTGCTGAAATGTACAAAGTTTTCTCTCGTCTCGGGATCGCATTTTATACTTCAGAGTTCACTTTTAGATCCTTGTTTTATCGATACTTACTTTTTCTATAGCATGGTCTGCAAATGAAACGCGTTGTTATTGCAGGGATTCTGACAGGATGCGGCAAGAATTGGAGAACTGTGGCAAGGGATGTTGTGCGGCAAAATTGACTGATTGTACGTTTCAAGAGGTGCAAAATGAATTGCTTTGCTGCGAAACGTACCAAATATAATTACTCGCTCAAAGCAATATTACCATTGTTAATAAAGTTGTTGCTTTCCAGCGAAAGCAATCGTCACTCTCGCAGTTTTGGATTTTGACAAATGGAACGTACGACTGCACAACAAGAAAACCAACGCTGCGTGTTTCAGAGATACCTACCGCAGGCACTGCCGCAGACACTTACGGCAGCACGGTCTGTGGCACTGTCTGCGGCGCTTACGGTTATATGGAAACCAAGCTTAATCACTTGTGTCAACACATTAGAAATTATTTTTTGAGAAAAGATACACAATCACGATAGTTTCAACAAATTAATTTCTGTTTCGTTTTGCGAATATTTTTTTTTATTGTTTTAACACTTTTAAGCTCCACCAAACTAATTTTTTTTATGAGAACGTCTAAGGGACCGCTCGCTTATTACGTCGTGGGGGGAGGGCGGTGGTTTTGTAGAGAGGTACAATTTAAAAATCTTTTGAAAGTGGGGGTACATTTTTTCTAAGGAGAGATAATTAGGGGGTACAATTTTAGTACGCTGGAGTTTTTTTGAAAACCACCTGTCTCTCCCCCCTCCCCTTGAGACGTAATAAATGATAGGTCCCCAATTGAGCCAACATTGTACGTTCTTATTTTTTAGCATGAATTTGAGCAACAAAACATTCGTTAAAAGACGTTCTTAAATCAAATGTCCAAATATAAACAATGCAAACTAACAATCTCCTTGCCTTCGTAAACCATTTATGCATGAGTCAAATCCAAACGCGAACATCCCCCGGGCATTTGCCCGGGAAGGAGATGTTCTCGTTTGGATTTGATTCATGCCTTACTAACCCCATTTTCCGATATGAAAAATGTGTTGGCTCATAGGAGCTTTTAATTTCCGACCGAGGCTTCAGGAACGTTCTGAACTTTTTCAGGATCTCACCCTCAAATGTTCTTAAAAGTGTTCTTGATATTTTTTGGAATTGTGTCTGTATAAATACATTCAAAGGCTGATAACTATAAACTCAGTTCATAATTGTACCCAAATGCATTGCTAATGCTTGTGCACCAAAATCAAACGGGAGATTGCATTGCTCTCTCACGATATTTCTAAAGCAGCAGTTCTCAACTCCATTTTCAAAATGTATCAGTAGAAATATACTTTCCTTTCTTAGTCTCACCCTGAGGTATGTTCTCAAACATGTTTTGACAATTTTGTCATTTCTGAGCCTCGAGATTCTTATAAAAAAAGTTCTCTTCTAAACAAGGCAGGGACAAAAATTGTACTGGATCGCTCAGTCTGAGTCGGATCAACTCGGATCGAGTCGGACTACCTCGGTTGACTAAAATATATCTTAATATAAAAAAATATAGAAAAAGAATGTATTTAGTACCAGTGGTTTTCTACCTGAGCAATTTTTGAAGACGCTTTATCGCGTCTTGAGGAATGCTAAAATATAGAGTATACAGTGTAAGCTTGAACACGGTCGCTGTGTTATCAAATAGCAACACACCAACTTTAAATCATGGGAAAGTTTTTCAATATGTGTTTAATAAGCCGAATCCTGCTAGCACATACTGATAAAAATCTTGCTTTTACTTTGTAACACAGTCAAAAGCTCCAAAATAGGCTGAAATCGCAAAGTTCTCTACAAAAATGACTGACCAGACAATTTTCGTAAAACGTCTTGAGCAAAAAGTTCAATGTTTTACAACACTTTTACACTTTCTGCTAATTCGTTTTTGTTGTGCAAATAATATTTTATGAATCAAGTTTTCGCAGCTCTCAGGGTTGGTACAGCGGGGACGTTTTCGCATGATACTGACGTCCCAAGTCATATGACTAATTGAAACTCTTCATTTCGCTATTATCTTGTTTGTTTTAAAGGTTTTATGAATGCCAAATTATTGAGAGTAAATGCCAAATTACTCCAACATGTTATAAACGTTGGCATAATGTCACTGATCACTGCATAAGTAACGTGACTACCTTCATTTCAAGTTATTGCAAATTGCAATAAGGCGTTACTACAAATTGCGACACGACGGTAACAGGTATTACAAATTGGGAGGTGGGCAAATGATTACTGCTTGTTTTTCTTTGTAACTGATACTGACCCAAAGTCAGTATACTTACATAGATATGCAATATTTCTTCACTGAATCCGTCCTCTAGGCCAACTTTTCCAATTTTTGTTTTGTCGCACTTCAAGGTGATTACACCAGTCCTTTGTAATAAAAAAGATACGAAACGAAGTCAAGTTATTATATTTCTTTCTTTCCTTTCCATAGCCTTCTTTACCGACTTGGTTTTGTCTATAATTACATTAAGCAATATCTCACTTATTAACTCAAATTTTGCGTGTCGGACAAAAAAACTATCGTATTTTTTTTCTTCAATCCCAACTTTTTGCTGTAACTTGGAAGGAACTAGGCTTAATCCGTTTTATTGTTAACATGTTAACTTTACACTTTTTTCTAACCTATACAAACTTATGCTGCTTATGATATACTGCTGTCACATTTTAAACTGAATAAGAATTAGGATTCACCAACCTGTCATAAGATCCGTAGCGTATTTTTTTGTAAGCTATAACAACATCTCCATTTTTTACGCTAAAAGTGTCCACCTTTGCTGATACAGGAAAATACAGATTTCGTTTTGTGCCTGTTTCTCGCTGACATATCTGTCAAACAAATACAGGTAATAAAACCCTTTGGGAATGGCACAGGATGGGTTAAGGGAACAAACAAAAATCTAAATGTGAGAAAATGCTGCCAGGTGTTCTAGCTCTCTTGATAAAATGTTTAGGATATTATACGAGAACAATCCTTATCATAGGCGGCAACCACGCAATTTTTAAATCCTTATCATTATGTATCTATTTAGCCATCTAAAATGTTGTTTATTATACGAAAGCTCGTTTATAATACAACGAAATGTTGAAAAAATCATCGAAGTGTTCGAAAACTTTAGAAAACTTCGGAAGTTTTTCAATAGTTTTCAGAAAGCTTTTGGACATTTTTTATTTTTTTTGTAAATTTTGGGAAAATCTCCGCAAATCTTTGGAAAATTTTCGAAAATTATTCGGAAACCTTCAGAGGTTGTTCAAACGTTTTTCGAATTTCAACCAATGGAACGATTTGATTTTTCGATCCGCACAAATTTAAGCCCTGCTATTTGAACCTTAATTTAACCACAATTCCTCAGTGGCTAACGCTCGAAACGTCGCCTTACGGCGATAAACGTTACTTATCAACTCTTGTTGATCAAAAAACACATTTGGTTTACTCGCCGAAGTAGGAAAACGTCGACGTTTTTCAAAGAAACTAGTCTTCCAGGTAGGTTGCTGAGATTGTTGGCAAATAGATAGGTTGGTAAGTAATGATGTGTGGGAAGGTAGGCATTATTGGTTGGTCGGTAAATTGGAAGGTACGTAGGTAAAAAGGGTGGTAGGTATGTAGGTAGGTAAGATGGTTGTAAAAGCAGGTAGGTAGACCTGTAGGTAAGAAAGCAGGTTGGTAGGTAAATAGGTAGATAGGTTAGGTAGAATAGTACTTAAGTAGGTAGGTAGGTACATGTAAGTAGGTAGGTAAGTAGGTATATAGGAAGGTCGACAGGTAGATATGTATGTATATACTAACCTTGACATTTTTGCATCCTTCACCTGGTTGACTGAACGATGTACAAGGATTCCAGGACATATCATACTTCCCTGTAGAAGCTGTTGTATACGGTACGTTTTTAAAGCTAACGGACAAAAAAGTTGAATGAACATTGTCAATAACATTCGATCGAGTACATACTTTATGTAAGAGTTTGGGAGATAGGAATGAGTATGATCAAACGAGATCAAACGCTCGTCTGTTACTCTTATACAATTAACGGAAGTGACGTGACAATTATAATCAGTCTTCAACCATCTGCTAATTGAAAAACCTCCAAACATGTTATAATTTCCATATTTGATAAGAACATTGTGTTGTGGCCACTACGACTTTCACTGTTTTTTTTCTTATTTTGAGTGTTTGTAAACAAATCATTTATGAAGAGACCCGCCGACTTGTCGCCGTCTTCACTCTTTGACATGTACAATACCAAGTAAGTCTTGGTTTTTTTTGGCAAAGGATGCCCATCTCACCAAGGGGTGCTAGTACTAGTGCTAGTGCAGATTTTTTTTAATTGGACCAAAATTTAATTAGCATTGTGGTGTTCTTAGAACAACTGTAATGATTTAAAAATGATAATTAATGCGTTCTGACAGTATGTTTAAAATCCTTTTGTTTTCTTATAGGGCACCCATAGACGGTTTCATTTCTTTCGGCAATGACTTCCAGAGTACATTTTTGTTTTTGGAAAGAGGGAAAGGGGAAGGACAAGGGTCATCAGGGAATCATCACTGCGATGTTCTCGTAGAAAGGTGGGAAAATCGGCATATTATGCGTCTCCAAAATGTAAAATAAAAACGCTTTATAATACACTCTTTTTTTTATAAGAACGTCTATTTGGCGGTTCTTTTTGGAACTGTGTCTGTTTTCATTCAAGGACTGTTCCCAACATCTAACTCAGTTCATATATTTACCCAATTGCAATTGCGTTGCCATCGTCTGTTTACCAAAAAAAGTGAAATTGCACTGCTCTCTCACGATATTTAGTAGCGGTTCTGGTGACAGAAATAAACGTTCCTTTTTTAGTCTCAGCCTGAGGTATGTTCTTAGCATGTTTTTAAATTATGACATTTTTCTGCCTCGACGTTCTCATATAAAAAATTCCCTATAAAAATGAGTGTGGACCTGTTTAAGGATTGCGCAATTTGTTCGTTCACACTATGGTTACGGTCACACTTGCGCTTGAACCGCTCTAGAAGCTTGCTTGCTAATGAGTTTTTGTTTGCATAGCGTTTCCTTCCACGTTAAAATGCAAACAAATACTAAGTAGCAGGCAAGCTTCTAGCGCGGTTCAAGTGCTATGTGACCGCAGCCTATATATCTAGCGTTCCGCTAGCCTGCGTTGCTCGGCGTTCTAGTTCTCGATCTCGCGTCTTCGCCGCTCGTTTGTCCCTTTTCTGCTTCAGGACAATCAACTTTCAGTCGTCTGGTCGTTGCAGACGAGTTGTTTCAGTTTGAGGACGACCAATTTTGTTGAATCACTTGTCTTGAATCTCTTGCAACTTGAATCTCACTTCCCCGGCTTTGGGCGAGTAGAAAGAAAGAAAAGTTGATTGCCCTGTGCTGATATTAGAGAACTTGAGCAACAAAGACGCGAACGTCGACGAGAACGTTACAAAACAATAGACTTAATTACAGAATACAATGACTTCACGTGGGAATGCAGCCAGCTTGCCACATTTCCATCGTCTTATTCGGAAAACAGAACGTGAAAATCTCAGTTTTGTGGTTTTCTAGAGAGAACGTGAAAAATCTTCGTGCGGCTTCAAAATTACAGTTTCTAATTTTCCATGTTCACACACCTTAACGCAAAATTAAAACGAACGAGTTATACAAACAAGAAAAGGCAAAACGGGAAGCTAAAAATCCAGCAGCAGTTTTCGTTGACGTTCGCCTGCTAGCTGCTTAATGAGCTGTGACTGACAGTGATGCGATGTGTGCACAAAAGAATATTGATCTTCAGTGTGAAGGCTGGCACATTTTGTCGTTCAAAGTCGCAAAACAAGTTGCAAGATCCACTGAAGAATACAGCATACCCTCAAGTTGACAGAGTCATTTAGAAACAAGTTGTCTGGCAAAGATTGTGTCGCTTCAGGGTAATTTACACACCGCAATGCTTCGTGCAACTTGTCTCGCAAGTAAGGTAGCGGTGCAAGACACTGCGCGGGTTGTACTAGAAACTGCAGTGTGTAACGGGGCTTCTTGAGACAATAATACAGAAATTCAAAATTAATGGAACTTTACTGCAATATGGAAACATTCTTCAGCAACGCTTTCTCCCGTAAATCAAATTCAACCTACGTATTACCGTATATACATAATTACATATACCGTATTATTCATATAACTTGAATATCGCTTGGTTTCATATATTAATAATAATAATACCTTGGTCCAGCGCTGCCCCCGTCGATCTCCCATAAACTCACCAAGCCTGATCCGTCGCTCATCTCACAAGTACACTCGTCCTTGTATGTACACGATACTGCCAACAAGGGTACAACAAACCGGTAAAGGAAAATAAAACAAGAACAACAATACACGCATCGAGTAGCTCCGACCGCCATTGTTTCTCTGTTTGGGTCCAGGCACAAGCAGTCACTGGCCCGTAGAAATGATGACGTAAGGTAATGTCACGCGAATGCAGGCAAAATGTGTTCCCTTAAAATATTGTGAAAGTTTGCGAATTGCCCGTCGACGCTCGTTCTCAACCTCAATATTTGAAGTTTTAGAAGTTTTTTTCTTATGTATAGGTAGGAAATAAGGTGACTACCTTCAGTGGTGGCTTTTGACTGAGGCAACTGATCACAAAACTCCGGGTTTTTTTAGAGATTTTTAGAAATTATGGGCTTTTTGTGTGGTTATCGAATAAATAAATTGGTTATGAAGAGAAATCAATTTTTGTCACTCTTTTTGTCAAAGCATATTTTGTTGTTGACATGTGAGAGAAACATGACGAGTCACGATATTACAGTTAAGACTGCCATTTTGAAACAAACATGATAAAACATGGCCTTGTTAAATATTCACCTGTGTATTAAGTTTAGGCTATCATCTGAATGTTCTTTGCTTTTTGAACTTCAATAAAGCACATTTGATGTTAATGAAAGAATATACTATCTAGGCTATTAAATGCTTGTATATATACTCTTAATTTTAGTGGTAAATTTGTGAATAAGCTCCTTTAACATGCGATAGGCTTCAACAACGATGTGTATTGCCTATTGACAATTATGTTGCTTTTCGCTTTGACCAAAGGGTAATAATTTCACGAGATATTTAGAGATTATTTGAAATTTTGACGGGATTTTTAGGGAAAAAATCACGGGAGATTTTTAGAACTTTTGGCGAGAATTTCCAGATAGAATTTTATCTAGGCCTAGGACGTACTAGGACAGTTGAGGGTCATAATAGAGGACGGCTTATTGTTTAAAAAGAACACAGGTCCAGGATTTTTTCAGTTTATAAATTTAAGGTTTTTTACGATTACGGTTAATGCAGCTAAAGTTATTAAGGATAAAATAATTTATTTTTTTCACGTTTTACGACTAGTTTTTAGGCCGTCAGTTACGACTTACGGTTAATCCCGGATCCCATTGTGACCTTGACGTTTTACTTTTAGAACCATATGCCCATCCTCGAAGCCACAACATACGCTAAGACTTGGCGGTTAGTTTTCAGGAACTGTGAAAAGAGCTATTTTGAAATAGCAAAATCTTCAAATAGTGAAAACTGAACCTTGCCTGAAACAGATGGACCCACAAAAAACATATTGTTCAGTGAGGCACATATCAAATAATGTTTTTTCTTTGGATATTAAGACACCTTTCAGCTAGTATTTTAATGCATCATTACCACATTAGTTTTCAATGATAAATGTCAAGAATTTAAACTTTCTATGTTCACTTTGTTATAAACTCTTATGAATTACTTACTCTGCTGTTTTTATATTGATTGACTTATAATTTTATAAATGTTTGTTCTGCTTCGTATTATCCGAAGCCAAACAAACAACGACGCCCTTGTTCTTGATATCGTTTCTTAATCTTAGGACGGGCCAAGATATTCTTCACTACAAATCAACCCGAAGGGGTCAATCGTAAATCTTAACAACTGATCTTAACTCAACTTGACACGAGTCTCAAATTCCAAAATGGCATTTTTAAAATTCTGTTTCAACATCTTAACACTTCTTCTCGAACAAAACAGTGGAAACAGCTGATTAGAAAGACAAGCAACAGAGTTTTAAGTCATTGTTTTTTCAAGTGCTTTCGCATTTTCTGTACTCAAAATTTACTCATTTAGTTCACAAGATCTTGAAAAGCGGGATCATAAAGCTCGGGATTCATGGCTGTGACTGCCTCCAATACACATGTTTACACCTAAACGAGACCTAAACCTATTTTAATGCTGATGATATGAATCTTATATAACGGCCAAAAATTGAAACGGTGGTACCTCAGAAAGCAAGATAAGGTTTAGTTTGGACGTAAAAAATTTCCGATGGTTTTATTTTTGGACACTTCTTATTCTCATGTAAAAATTTTTAGCTAAGACTCTGACTTTTGGTTATTGATGTGGCGATAGCCCTTGTATAGCCCACAGATGTAATCACTGTATATTAATGTAACGCCCTTCAAAAATTAAACAAATGTATACACACTTTTTTTATTATAAGAAAGTCTATTTTTTGGGCAGAGGCTCAACGTCCTTAACTATTTTAAGGATCTTTGCCCCAATTGTTCTTGGGTATTTGATATTTTTCGGATTTATCGCATGTTTACCAAAATCAAATGTGAAATTGTACCGCTCTCTCACGTTACTTGGTAGTAGTTCTCTGTTTTATTTTCAAAATTTATAGAAATAAACGTTTCTTTCTTAGTTTCAGCCTGAGACGTGTTCTTAAACATGTTCCTAAATTTTGGCATTTATAAGCCTCAACGTTCGGATAAAAAGGGTTCTTAAAAAATGGTGTAATATTGATCAAGAATGATAAAAGGCTTACTATAATTATGATAAAATGATCATTTCTAAAACGTTTCATAAACTTATTAATAAGGGATCAAGTTTGTGTACAGTATGTGGGATTATATTGTATTTTTCGGTGCTATAGGGCAGCCAACAAATGTAATAATTGCTCACAAATATATTCCTTCTGTTAATATGATTTCTGACTCTAAACACATGTTTACAATCATTTAATACAATCAACCAATTTATGTAGGTCACAAGGATCACAGCGTCACAACCATTGTGATGATGCCAAAGTCACGTGTTTTTGTTTTTTTAAAAAAACACTACATCTTGTTTGTATCTCGCTCATTTAAAAAGCTGTGATTGACAATCGTTGCTATCACAGAAGGCCACCAGTAGAATGGCCTCTAGGCTCCACGAGTTTTAGCATAAGGGTTCTCGCAAGCCCCCGGACATGCGCACTTGTTCTTGAGAGTGGCTGACTGTTGAGAGAACAATAGGATATTTAAGGTTAGTAAAGTTAGTCGGTGGTGTGCTTCAGTTTTAGCGGTGTGATGAGTATTCGCATTATTTCATTTAGGAGTCTAATTGAACATTAAAACGTTTTTGTCATGTTAACATAATGCTCTTATGATAATCGATATCTTCTGTACACAAACATTCCTTCCTTGCCTTCACCATTCCCGTATTAAACAGTTCTCTCTAACCAGGTCCCCAGGTACCGTTTTGCCGCGCAAAGGATTGTGGGGGAGAGAGGAAAAGGGACAACACTTTCATTTTGACACGGTGAAGCTCGTCCCAGTCTTCCAAGCTATGACGCGGTCAGGATATCTGTTTAAGGCCAGGGTACACCTAAGATAATATATGCAAAAAAATGCTTTTTGGTTTTGTGAGAGGGATGGGTGGGGAGGATGGCGGGATCTAAAAAGTCCTACATCTCCACAAAGAAAACCAGGAGGACTAGTTGTGGTGTGTGTATTTCACGTGTTGTGACAGGTGATCACGTGCCACAGCCCGCCGTTTTCTTGTATTTCCTTTTGATAAACAACACTTCTCGATGAAACGTTTCATGCATAAATTGACTAATTTTACTCTAGTTATGACCATTTACGGGTCCCTGAGCTCATCTTGAAGGGCTGAGAAGGCTTAATCCTTGCCAGTTTCGAAGAACTATTTATTAGGACTTTGTGACATGACAGAAAATGTTGGAATCGTCTATCAGGTTTTAAGCAGTTCTGTCATTCATGGACAAGGAGCCCGATAGCAAGTATATAAGGTCTCAGTGGGCTGCTTTCTTCATTTTTGAAAGTTTAATTGAATGTTGAAATCATCAGACCCGGCTCGTGACTATAAAATGCAAGTTTGGGGTAGGGCTTTCCCGCTCAAAGTATCACGGTTTTCCCATCATGCAATGGTTCAGATTTACTTGCCAAAAAGTGCTTGTTCAGCTTGTTTTTGTGAAGTTCTTC
>JAOEHT020180830.1:0-11509 GCA_025448195.2 Parazoanthus atlanticus | reverse complement strand
TATATAAAATGTATGGAGATAGGTAATGAGAATTTACAAACACATCATTTGGCACTATTGGGAGTGAAAGGGTTAATTAACAAGAGAATATATTAAGATACATGATGGAATATGATCACCCATCAAAATTTGAATTTCTTTACTTTAGGGCTTGAAATTATGGTCAAATTGACCGGCCTAATCTATGAGTTTTAGCACAGTCATGCAGTTGTTTTGTTGGGCCAGTACACCAAGCTTTTAATAACTCTTCAAACATCTATCTCTTAGTGTACACATCAGTTAATGAATACTAAACCATTCAAGTCTTTTCTAACCACAAGTTAGTCTCGCTGCAAGTATGGGGCTACTGCAGACAGCTGTATATATTGTGACGAGCTGAACACATCAATTAGTTATCTAAAGGTTTTATTTATACATTGCAGATGCATAGGTGGCACAATCTGCACAAATTTTCTAACAAAACCCACATAAGTTAGCAAGACAAGTTCTCGGGCCACACCAATTATATTTCTTGTTTTATAGATTTTCAGGTTAATACTAAACATTGGAGGTCGTAAAAAAAAGAAAAGGTGTCTCACTACCACCTTAAATTGTGTTTCGATCATCAACACAAAAGACAAAGTGCTACTTCTATTTCAAAAAAACTTTGGCCATGATCTGCACAAGACACCAAAACAGTATATCAAATAAATTTAGGTTTATTCACGTACATGTAATTTAAAACATTTTTGTTAATAGAAAGTTCATCTCTGAATAAAAAATATATGTCGATTACTTCAATTTTTCTTTTGTTGTGAAACATATTTTTTTGCATTTCTGCAAAAATCAGACCAGGTTCATAAAACAAGAAATAAAATTGGTAAGGCCTTGCTGGCATTCAGGTCACAGTGACGATAGACAGCCAAATTTCCCAGTCGCCGCCTTGTTTTGACAACCCAGTTGAACAAAAGTGTATTTAGCTACCAACTCAGATTTACTTGGGAATGTAATATTTTTACTAATCAGATTTCCTTTCTGGTTTGTTGGCTTCCTAATTTACAGACACGAATGCAGTCCTTGAATCCAAACCCAAATGCAGTGTACAAGAATATTTTTGATGCCATGTCAAACATGGTAAAGAGAGAGGGATTTCTTACTCCTGTGAGAGGGATGACTGTTGTTGCAGTTGGAGCAGGGCCAGCCCATGCATTATATTTTTCATGTTATGAAGCAATGAAGAGACTTTTAACAGGCAATACAGCAGGACATAATCCAATAGCACATGGTAAGAAGAGTAATATGATCCTATAGTGAATGGTAGGAAGCATAATATGATCATATAGCACCTGGTAAGAAGAGTAATACGATCCTATAGTGCATGGTACATGTAGGAAGAGTAATACAATCATATAGCACATGGTAGTAAGAATAATACAGTCCTATAGTGCATGGTAGAAGGAGTAATATGTTCATTTAGCACATTGTAAGAAAAGTGATATGATCCTATATAGTGCATGGTAGGAAGAGTAACATGATCATATAACTTATGGTAAGAAGTGTAATACAATCCTATAGTGCATGGTACCTGTAGGAAGAATAATACAATCTAATATTGCATAGTCTCATCCCTACTGGGTCCCAACTTTAAATATGGAAAAGTTCAAGAAATGCTTCATTAGTAGGTGCTATTGTAATCTTCATTGAATATAATTCAATATTCTGAACATTGTAAATTAAATAGCCATTTTTAATTCAGATTTATTTTTAACTTTGAATTCTTAAGAATGTATTTTTTAATGTATGTAAACTTTAACATATGTTTAAAGTATATTCAATAGACTATTATCATTATTTGGTAGGAAAAGAAATGCAACTGATTTCTGTAATAAGCTGATGAGCTATTTTTAGTTCTATAGCCTTTTGTTCTTTCAACCCAACATGGGTCCTGCATTGTACTTTATAATTCAGTATCAGGCATGTCAAGACAAGCCAGTGAACGGTGAATTTGACCACTTACTGTGCTATAAATGGCAGTTAACAGGTCTTTTAGAAAGTGCTTCATTACTTGGGCCAGAAGACACTGAGATCAGGCTTCGGCTCCGTTTTTATATTTCTTCGTGTCACGATTGTCCAGTGTACTGTATACTTTGCACAAGATCAATTTGAGCCCATGTTACTAAAGACGTCTCGGTTCTCTGTAGCACAGTGGTTAGGGCATTGGACCTAGAATCAACAGACCCAAGTTCAAACCCTGGTGGACAGGTTTTGAACTTTTTTTCTTTTTTTTTCCTTCCTGAAGTAAATGGACTTTTTTCTCTTTTTACTTTACAATTGAATGATATCAAATCAATCATATTAATTTTATGAATATGATACACACACTCTACCGAATATTTGCAGACCATTTTCTTTTATCAGCGTCTGTTCCACTTCATGTAAGCTGGTTCATATTTCCTTACCGAATAATGTACAAATTTTAGTGAACATTCAAGTATATGCTTTTTCAGTCTATTTTAAAATAATTACTAAGCATACAGCAAGGCCTGAAGGCCCAAGTTTAATAGGCTATGTGTATAGCCTCTTGTTGAGAGTTTGAATTGCAAATTAAAGTAGGTTTTAGAGCGGCCTACTTTCTGAGTTGCATCTCGTACTTTGGAACATAATTACAACCAGAGTATACATTCATGACTGCTCTACCTTTAGGGTTTCTATGAAATCTCCCATTTGTAAGTGCTGTTTATAACTCTCCTGGATTTTACTAAAACCTCCCAATTTGTTATACAAGAGTTCGAGAATATATTATAATTAATTTAATATCAATGTTATTTTCTAATTTATAAATATTCACTTGCTAAGAATTGAAAGTAGAATCTATTATTTGTGCTGGAACTCCTTTCAGCTGGTTGTAGAGGCTCCCCTGTAGTTTTAGAAAAATAGATAATACTAACGCATTCAACAAACTTGCAACTGTCTTGTGAATTATTGTCATACTACAGCTAAATGTACAAAAAATGCCAGATATTTTTTAATGCTGTATCAAGGCAGGGTTGGGACCATGGTCCTTGAAAATCCTGGAAAATAAAAAAATCCAGGCATAAAACGTTTTTGATAATCAGTTGCAGTCCCTAAAGAATATGAAATGTAAAAATATTTTGCCTAATGCATTTTTGTGAGACTCTTCCCTGAAAAAATAACTGTAAGGCATAACAATAAGTCGACCAGTATGTTTTGGTTTTATACATTACTATATTTAAGTTTTCATGTCCAATCAGAGTCTTTTGCAAGAATAACTGGGATTGTATGGAGGAAACCTGAAATGCATGTTAGATAATGTAGATCTGTAGTCTGCTGACTTGTTTCTTAGCAGGGCTGAGCAAGTTCTGAGGGTTGATACCTTGGCCATTGGTTATCAGCTGCGCCAATTTGGCTGATGTTGAATCGGTGTGGATGATTGGGTCCAGCAGTCCACACTGCATCCCATGAAGTGTTTGAAGCTTTACAGTTCTTCTCCTATTAAGCTCTCATTACAGATACAGTACATGTAGACAAATGTTTATCAGTGGAGATCTACCAGTACATAGTTCATACAAATCTACTCAGCTTTTGAGTTTTGCTCCAACAACTTGATCAGCTTGATGTAAGAAATGAAAAAAAAGAAAACAGTTTACATCTGGCCAGGGGGGTACTCCCTTCAAATGACTATAGGGATACATGTACTGCCCTTAAGGGTGTGGTTTTTGGGCCAATTTGGTCTGGAAAAGGGTATACATTTTGCTTGAGTAGTCTGGAAAAGGGTATGGTTTTCACAAAGGATCTGTGGACTATAAAAAGTTTTTATTAATTTGCTCCAAGATTTCTGTCGTTGGTCATCACTTTGCAGATTTTAGGATATATTACAAGTAAAATGCAGGCTACATGTACGTTGCAATCACTGTGTTTTTATTGGCTTGTTTATAGTTGTTTTTTTCTGAAATAGGATATTGACTACAGTTTGGTCTGAATTAGGGTAATAGTAATATGCTTTTTCAGGTCTGAAAATCCGAAAATATAAGTGAATACCCCCTGGGCATCTTGCCGTGTTTTTGTAATCTGAACAATTGAGGTTATCAAAGCTCTGCACCAGTTTGGCTGGTTTTAAATCAGTCTGGATGATTTGGTCCAGCAGTACAAACTGCATGCTGCAGTTCTCTGCAAGCTCTCATTAGATACATGTAGACAAATGTTTATCAGTGGAAAAATCAACAAATACAGGGCTCATACAAATGATACTTAGTATTTGAATTTTGCTCATACGACTTGATCAGCTTGATGTAAGAAATGAAAAAAAAAAACGTTTTTGTATCTCGCCATGTTTTTTTAAACAGCGAAACAATTGAGGTATCAAAAGCATTGGTCTATTCCTTTAATGAATATGAATATGCACTTCCCCTGTATGTGTTTATTGTATGCTTGTGATAACTGAAAGGCTTGTACTGTGGGCTTTGCTTCTTGGAAGGTTGGTGAGAATGGCGGTACATGAAACACATTGAACGCACTTTGCTAATATCTTAATCACTCATAGAATACTGGTTTTATTTCAGTACTTGTACTTTCTATGCAGTTGCTGTCATTTTACAAGCACACTATTTGGAAGATTAAATGTCAGTAATAGAATTTCAATGCAGTTATTTTTCATATGAGTAAGTGGAAGAAGACGCTATTATCAGGGTAGATTTTCCTTTGTTGTTTATTGAGAAATAAAACCCCATCTAAAGAAGCAAGTTATGGTGACAGCTCGTTTAACTTTTGGCCCAGAATACAACGGATGTTGGTTTGTCCTTCTTAATATTCTCATGAAACAGTTAAGAAATTTAGAAGTCCATCAAAGAATGTGTGCTGTTTCTGATCTACATTTTTGTTCTCATTACGTAGCTGGTTACATTTTTATTGAGACTGCAGGGAGCTTTAGAAACGGGTTTCTCATTAGAATGTTGTGTTTTATCAGGTTTGGCGGGAGTATGTGCCACAGTGTGTCATGATGCTGCTATGAACCCAGTTGAGGGTGAGTCAATAATGCTAGTTTAGATTTAAAAATATTAGTTTGTTATTAACCTCATGGGCTGCCCGAAAAAACTGGTTCTGGTTATTGTTAATGGAAAGGTCAAGGTACGCGCGTGCATTTTTGCCGCCATAACTTCAAGGCACGGGCGTAAATTTTTGCCGCTGACCTAAACATTTTAACATTTAATGATATTTATATTGCACAAATTCAATAAAAACTTTTTTTCTGCGCAATACAATTATATAAAGATTTCGCAAATTCAATAAAAAACTTTCTTCTACGCAATACAATTATATAAAGTTCAGGACTAAAAAAACATAAAAATATAACATCATTCACAGTTCCGATAATCGTCACGTTCCAATTGAGGAGTGCCTTGTCGGATACCTGTCTAGACTAACCCAGTATGGTTTTGCACTCCTCATATCTCTAAGTCTCATTTACCTGACAATTTGTATTTTATAAAATGAAATCCTAAATGAAAGTTGTTGGTGGTGTTGGCATTTTTGTTGGTGTTTTTGGTGCTGGTGTTGTTGTTGGTAATGTTGGTGTTGGTGTTGGTCTTGTTGTTGTTGTTGTTGGTAATGTTGGTGTTGGTGTTGGTGTTGTTGTTGTTGGTAATGTTGGTGTTGGTCTTGTTGTTGGTGTTGGTCTTGTTGTTGTTGTTGTTGGTAATGTTGTTGTTGGTGTTGGTCTTGTTATTGTTGTTGGTGTTGGTCTTGTTGTTGTTGGTAATGTTGGTGTTGGTCTTGTTGTTCTTGTTGTTGGTAATGTTGGTGTTGGTGTTGGTCTTGTTGTTGTTGGTAATGTTGGTGTTGGTGTTGGTGTTGGTCTTAGTCTTGTTGTTGGTGTTGGTCTTGTTGTTGTTGTTGTTGTTGTTGGTAATGTTGGTGTTGGTCTTGTTGTTGTTGGTAATGTTGGTGTTGGTGTTGGCCTTGTTGTTGTTGGTAATGTTGGTGTTGGTGTTGGTCTTGTTGTTGTTGTTGGTGTTGGTCTTAGTCTTGTTGGTGTTGGTCTTGTTGTTGTTGTTGATGATGATGGTGTTGTTCTTGTTGTTGGTGTTGTTCTTGTTGTTGGTTAGTGGTGTTGTTGTTGTTGTTGTTGTTGTTGTTGTTGGACTAGCGAGACCCCACAAGTTTAAAGTGAATGGAAAGTCTTGATGTTCAAAAATGAAATTCTAATTTCAACACAGCTTGTTACCGAATTCTAACTGTGTTTGTTTTTCTCTCTCACACATTCCCCATCAAAGTTGTGAAACAACGAATGCAGATGTACGGCAGTCCATACAGAGGAGTAATACACTGTGCAAGCTCAGTGTTTCGCCAGGAGGGAATACGAGCGTTCTACAGGAGTTACACGACGCAGCTGTCCATGAATATCCCCTTCCAGAGCCTTCACTTTGTGACTTATGAGTTTGTTCGTGAAGTGCTCAACCCCACGCGGGGATATGACCCAAAGACTCACTTAGTGGCTGGGGCGGCGGCTGGCGCCTTCGCTTCCGCTGTTACAACGCCTTTGGACGTAGCAAAGACTTTACTCAATACACAGGAGCGAAACGTTGTGGCCCTCCTGAATAGGCGTGAACGACAGCGACAGTATGTTACGGGCATGGTTACCGCAATAAGGACTATTTACACAATGCGGGGATTTCCTGGCTATTTTCAAGGACTTCAAGCCAGGGTGATCTACCAAATGCCTTCTTGTGCCATCTGCTGGTCTGTTTACGAGTTTTTCAAGAATTTTCTCCATACTGATGCTGGCGAGGCTGAACTTGAGTTATCGGGGATTTGATAGCCTCGTTATGATGGCACTTGCGTAGTTCGAAACATAGCGTAGAATTCTGTATCACAATCCGGAATTTTGAAAAATTTGGTAGATAAAGTCGACCTCTATTTTGATACGTAACAACGCAAACCCTTCCAAGTGGTACAAGCTTGCTCGATGCAAAACAGTGCAAAGATTGGATCGCTTTAAGTTAAGACTCGGCGTTTCACTGAGCAAAAAGAACCTGACATGCCAGACAACAATCGAACAACTTGCTCAGAAGAAATGCCACAAAACGAAACATTTAGCTTAGAAAAGCGTGTCACCTTGACACAAAGGAGTACCATTTTAAATCACATTAGAACAGCTCAAATCAATAGAGGTTCTTCATGAAATTGGAGTGGGTTCTTAAATACACGTAGTAAATCTAGTTAGAATCATCAAATAATAACAGTCGCTGACGGTCTGCTAATAAAGGTCTCCGTTTTGATAAAAGTGTTTCATATTTCTCTGTGTTCGTACTAATGAAGACTAGTTCAGTGCAAGTGAAACGGTGGATAAAGAGCACTTAAGACCGGCTTTCTGCCCGGGACTGGTCCAGGAGCATCGAATTTTTCTACGTTCGGTTCAGTTCCCGTGCAGTTTTCTTAGAAGGAGCACAATTCTCGGGACTGACCTCTCCAGATAGTGCTTTTGCTTGAGCACCGTTCCGAGAAAACAGCGCGGGAACAGAGAAAAACTGGCGTTCGGATAGGTTCCTGCTCTCGAGGACCGTTCCTGGGTATTGAGTTCAGGGTGTGATTGGAATTACTTAACTTCCAGATCTGACGTGTATTTTTTTCGTGGTCCGTTAAACTCTTGAGATTACTTGATATTTTCGAACAAACTTTCGTCTTGTAGGATTCGTTTCGTCCGTAAGCAATAAAGCTAACGTTTTAAATGACTAAATTCCAACCCTGCCAACAAAGAATTGTCACATAAATTGTCTTCACAATACACGAAAAACGTTTGGTTTGCCCGAAATCTTTTGTCGTCCTAATACAAGATTGTAATACCCACGACGTTGATGCGTTTACCAACAACTCCCGGCCCCTTTAACTCCTGAGTGGCCAGTGATGATGATGATAATGATGGTGGTGATGATGATGATGATTGTTGTAGTAGTGGTTGTATGATGATAATGATGGCGGTGATTGACGGCGATGGTGGTGTGATGATTTTCATTGTGAAATTAGGGCTGGCCGCTAAAAGCGACTCGGAAGACGGTTCAAAAAACATGTTGCTAATAGTATTCGGCCGAAGGAACTTCAAGGAGTTATTTAGGAATGTTTGGAATTTCTTAAAATCAAGTTAAAAAATGCTCTGAATATTTTTTGAAACGCTCAAAATTGAAATGTTTGTCAAGCCTCGGAAACCGGAAATGTTTCAAACATTAGCTCAATTCATGTTCTGTTTATTCAGTTTAAATCTATTTCTGGTTGCTCTAAAATGCGTTAACTTTTTGACGTTCCGTTTAGCCTGCAAAACATCCAAGCGCGGTCGCTGAATGGGAGACTGGGAATCAGTGGGAAATGGGCGCGCAAAAAGCCCCTCCTCCCCATTCCATTTTGCTCCCGTCCGTGCGCCCATTTCCCATTCCCAGTCTCCCATTCGGCGACCGCGCTTGGGGCGAAGGAAGGGACTGTTTGCAATCTACATTCCGTTAAGCTGTGGCATTTTAAATAAACGATTTCTTCACCTGGCAATTTGCACGAAACATTACTTGAAAGCTGGCAATTCAGAAATACTTGCTATCAACAACCGTCGTCCTTTTGCGTCTGTTCATATTTTTATTGGTCAGCCACATAGATCTTCGTTATTTTTTCACCCCTTGGGAGACTACCTCTCGACGACGTCTCTTAACTCGGAAACGTTCGAGTCACGCCATATCATTAAGCTCGTTCCCAGGGACTTCTGGGTAGTTTTTTAAATGGCGGTTTCTCTTCTGTTTAGACACCGTCATTTTGAAAAACACCCAGAAGACCCTGTGACTGAGGTTGGCCATGTCAGCTTCACAAATTTTGTGGAACATGAGAAAAGACAGCTTGGCGTGAAGTATCACGGTAGTTGATTGCAATCGTGAGTTGTAATTATAATAATAATAATAATAATAATTAGAATAATAATAATAATAATAATAATAATAATAACTTTATTCACAAATACCCTGGAGCTAGAGGCAGAATTGCATATAGTTTACAAGCATAAGAAGTTTAAAAGTTTGAGGCTAAAACTATATAGATTACT
Source organism: Parazoanthus atlanticus (assembly GCA_025448195.2). Classification (NCBI taxonomy): domain Eukaryota; kingdom Metazoa; phylum Cnidaria; class Anthozoa; order Zoantharia; family Parazoanthidae; genus Parazoanthus; species Parazoanthus atlanticus. The sequence continues at coordinate 2,439 of JAOEHT020180830.1, read as the reverse complement.
AGTAATCGACTTCGCGTAAGCTATTTGGTCAAGATCATATCCACGTGTTATGGGCAGTTTAGTGAGCTGTGTTCCAGTTCTTCAGAATTATGAGGAACCGGCTCAGTGTGTGCGCATGAAACGTTAGGCTCCGTTAGTTTTTATTGCCAATAAAAACTAACGGAGCCTAACGTTTCATGCGGAATGAGTTTCCGCCGGCATCCTAACTCAAATGTTCGCCGTGCGGCATGATATTGCATTAATAGCTGGTTGACACGATACGTTCTTGTGACGAGGGTAGACGTAAAGCATGTATTTTTAGAAAACAATCGTGTCGGCAGAGACAAAAGGTTGAACTCCACATTAATGACCTGTATTGATTCACTGTTTCAGTAGTCCAAACTCCACTGGTGACATCTTTAAGACGATATTGCGTTCATTGTGACCACAAACTACACGCTCCTGGAGGCATAGTCCAATTAAACTTCTTTTAAGAGTTGCAGTTTATATCTATTCCAACATGCTCTTCTACAAATACTTTTGAAACTTTTAAAAAGTATATAATGTTGATTTTGTACTATTTTTAGTTTTTCTCTCGCACGCTACGGTGAAGACGTACTCGTCAATAATTTGCACTAAAAGAGCAACAGTCCGCTTTCATCCATGGTCAATTGGTTTTTTAGCGCGTACAAGTGAAATGGCAAACGGCAGGAATAGAAATGAGACACAAAATTCTTCGAAGTGACGCCTGCTAAGACTGCATAATATCCTCTATCTTCTCTAAAGGATCAAAAATAAGAAGTTTCGTAGAAAAAATGGTCTCTTATGCAGTCTAGTCCATTGGAAAATCTAGTTGCGAGATCATATCTGGCAGATAATCTGCCCAGTGCCGTTTCACGTTTACGCGACGGCATTGTAGAACTCGTGACCACAACTCGTTAGTACACGTCCAATTTGAACTGAGGCTGAAGCGTTCTTATTTTTTTTGGCGATTTGAGCCTCAAAACGTTGTTAAATATTTCTTAAAATACATGTTGCAATATGATGCATAACAGGTAATGTGTTTTTAAATAAAAAGCACTGTTTGCGGTTGGTGTTGTACAAAATACGATCAGATACTGAATGACAAAACAAACTGCGTTGTTTTAATACGTTTTCGTTGTTTGCATCACGTCGACCATTGGGTCAAGCTTGTCTACATGTATAAACATTGCTCATTTAGAAACAGGTGGAATAAAATGATCTTAACTAAACTTCAGCCTGAGTTATGTTCTTAATATGTTCTTACGTTTTGCCCATTTCTTATAAAAAAACATTATTATAAAAAAAGAGTCAGTATACTGCTATGAGACTCGCAAATAGGATTTCACTTTTACTTTGGAAAATCTGTATCTCAGTCTCAAAAAGTTGACGATAGGCCTAACAAGTCTATTTGTTTTCCTATAAGTTCTTGTGAAGAGCACGTACGTCAAAATACTTGTGTGGTAGGGTGTACCATATCCCCATCCTTATTCAAGCCCCGAACTCTTCACCATCTGCGCATGTTCAGGCCGGACTAATAAACAGAATATATTCAGGATATTGGCAGTACGACTTCCATGCATATAAAAATGGCCGGAGGTGCGAAGGATTTATTGGGTTTGGAACTCTTAATTTTTGTCTTGAAGATTTTGCTCGGTACTTTGGTTAATTACGGTTTTATTCACATCCAAGTACCTCCCTGTCACTATCGTAACAGAGAATTTACCTCACCAGAGAGGAAGCCTATGATATTTACTAAAACCATTTGTTTGTTGGTTGTTTTGTCTAGCCATTTAAGATTTACAAAGGCAATACTTACAAGTTTTCAACTTAGCATATAGCTGAAATAAGTACAATATTGCTATATAACTGTAGATATCTCGAAGAAAATGCATGCTTTTTAATCATCGTCCGCCATCAATTTATTAAAGTGTCTTATCTTCTTCTGGCTGGCCCTTTTGGGCCAACTAATCGGGGACACTTACTTACAATAATTTTATACTACAATAAAATATTGATCTATAATATTGGCTGAAATTTCGAAAATGTAAACGCCTTTTAGAATTGAAAGACAAAAATGCGCAAACTAAAATTTAGTTTATTCTGAGCCTCTACTCCTAACATGCCCCAAGTTAAGCAATAAACTGCAAAATTTGAATAACAAAAACTGCGTATTTTTCATGTTGCACAGAATGCAATATATGCACGAGCCTTGGTCTATAATAACTGTTAGATATCTCTTTCCTATGCCCTTCCTAAAATGGTTTATAATGTTTTTATAGAACCAGATAATTGTGACTGAAGCTTATTGCTACTATTTTTCAGTTGTAGAATTCAGCCTTAGTAGTTTGTTTTTAAATTGTTCATATTTTTATAAACATCAGCTGCAACTAAGGAACACCTTAATTCTCATTGAACTTCTGGAATTTCAAGACCAGT
>JAOEHT020180741.1:0-11511 GCA_025448195.2 Parazoanthus atlanticus | reverse complement strand
TGACAACGTTAGAGCAGAGTTATACACATGGTAATACTATACATTGAAAACTGAGGTGAACTGAACATAAAGTGAAAGTGAAAACGGTTTGACTCGATTGAATCTTGTTTTGTGGTTTTGTTTCCCAGGGTGATGACAGTTTTTGAAAAAAAGATTCTCCCGGCCTTCGCGCTGATATGGAGGGCTCAGTTATGCAAAGGTAAGACAGGTTTAACATGGACAAAAATAACTTTATTATATATAACAAGAACTAAAAAGAGACTTCAATCTTTTAAGAACGGTTATAAATCAAAGTAAAAATCGTTCGAGCCCGACCGTGGTTGCTCTTCAGTGGGTATCGTAGTATTGTAAATCAATCGTTCTTTAATTGCATGCTTTGTAACTAGCATAAACGTAAAGCTTGTCAGATGTATAAACAAACATTATCATTAAACAGCGCATAAAAGATACACCCGGCCTGGAGTGCACTCGTGTTAGTCACCCTTGCCGTCCCAAGCCAGCTCCACGTAAAAAGCACATTGCTACTGAAACTTTTACAAGTTCACGCCTGGGCATTATGGAGAGGACAATGTATGAGTCGAGTAAACCTGCACAGGTTCTACGCGAAATTGAACATTACAAGATCAACACCTTAGGAATCAGCGAGGCAAGATGGACTGGAAGTGATAGGATTGTTGTAATCAGTGTACAAACCGTCCTGTTTCAGGGAGCGCACACAATCAACATCAAGAAGGAGTGGCCACTCACGGTGGATAAGGTCAGTGTGCTAAAGAACCCTGACAGGAAGATTTGACTCGAGGTACAGCAAACTGTTTATCTAATGTGATGCACCATGCAACTAACGAAACTGAAAAATAATTAAAAGACACCTTTTACGAACAATTGTAAGCTGTGATGCAGAAGGTACCAAGGCATGACGTGCTTACTGTCATGGGCGATATAAAGTTAACGCCAAGGTTGAATGCAAAAATCAAGTAAGAGTATCATACATGGGTATATTTTGCATGGGCAATATGAACGAAAATGGAGAGCTCTTTGGTGACTTTCATTGTGGTCTGAATAGTCAAGTCACTGCAGGCACTATGTTTCAGCACAGAGCCATTCATAAAAATATGTGGTCCTCCTCAGAAAAGAAAACTTTAAATCAGATTGACTATATAAGATAAGGTAAGGTAAGGTAAGATAAGGTAAGGTAAGGTAAGGTAAGATAAGGTAAGGTAAGGTAAGGTAAGGTAAGGTAAGATAAGATAAGATAAGATAAGAGATCATTCACCGAAAAAAGGCAGAAGAAGCTACAAGAATAGGCCGAGCACCCTACAAGACCGCCAAAGAACTAACTGGGAAAATTCAACAACTATCTAAACCTGTTAAAAACAAGGAAGAAACACACTCACAAATAGAGATGAACAACTAGAACGATGGGCAGAACATTTTTGAGATATTCTTAACAAAGAAGCTCCAAGAAATGCGCCAAGATCATTATCAAACCTTGAAGATCTACCTATAGTAAGTAGTATAGTAACGAAAAGTGAGATCACAACGGCTATCCAAGCACTTAAATAAGTAGACATCATGACCAGTACAGAAATACTATATCCATTGATTGTAGAGACCAAATGCATGCCCTAAGAATGGCTACAGGGTCTGGCTATTGAATTACCAAAGAAAGGAGATGTTACTGTTTGTAACAACTTGGCGAAGTATCACTCTTCTGGCGACAGTTGCAGAAGTTTTTACCCGAATAATTTTAACCTGTAAACTAAGAAAAACATCGCCTTTTTTGCGCTAAAAAGGTCTAGAACATTTACCTCATCTAGGGCTTGTTCATATTAAACCGGCTAGCGGGCTTGACCGATTTGGTGAGATCTTGTCCCACGTCTGTTTGTCGCACTGAAAGCTCTGTGTATTCATATGAGAAGGCGGGCTGGGGCACTTGCACGGACCGCCAAGCGAGATGAACATTTTACCACGTGAACTCATCCATCCCGCTCACCAGGATGAAAAAGTTATAGTTTTTCTGTGGGGCTGGCGGGCCAGCCCGGTAAGCAGGCTAGGCCGTTTATATGGAAAATGTTCATCCTTTGCTACTGGCTGGGCCAGCTTCGGGTTGGTGGGATGCAAGTAAAATTCTCGCCACTATACGAATTAACTTAATTTTGTGTTTTTTCGTGCTCGATTAATTTAAACCATAATATTTTACACTGTTGATATTTTTTTACTTCAGCACAATCTTCAAGTCCAACGACTCCAATGATGGACGGTAAGACTCAAGTTTGCTTTCTGTTTTAAAACATATTCTTTGAAGAAGCTTTCCAGTTGACAAAGGGTACAAAGACGTAACAAGTATAACAGTTAGTCTTTTACGATAATTGTTTTTTAAGACATATGAAAGAAAACAAAAGCGTCAGCTTTTTCCTTCAAATATCTATAGTATGTCTTAAAATATTAAGAATATAAAGAGATACTGACTAGATAAATAAAACACATAGCTCAGGCGCATTGCACTACATCTCACTACCAGACCACCTGTGATAAACTATTATAATTATTACAATTTTCTCAACAAGATACCACAAAGAAAGTTCTTTTAAGGAAACAGTAGAAACATCCAAAGTGATCAAAAGTATTTAGTTTTGCAACCTTGGTGTTTCCCGTTGCAGTTGTGATTCCGAAACTGGATCCTCCGGAAGAAGGTAAGTCCTTTTTGTGTTTGTTTGCTGTTTTTCTATCTTTCATAGATAGAGGAAATGGAATGGACGTCTAATATGTATTTTTGCCAAACTAATAAAAGCAACGAAGGTCTAGTATTCAATACTCTTCCGTTTCTTGTTAATACAGAAATAATAGACGTAGGTTATAATAGGTTGTTATGTCATGCTTCGTATTTCGTATGATATGATACACTGATTAACAAAAACAACAACAATAATAACAACAATAATAATAAACGATAATAGATAGTAATATTAATACAGCGGATCAATCGTTATTGAACAAAAGGGGATTGTACGACGCGCTCAGCCTTAGGTACCGCTGGACACCGAAGTACCTCCCATCCGTATATCCATGCGGAAAGAGATTTGACATTGATCATGCAATGTCGTGTATGAAAAGCGGGTTTGTCCATAGGAGGCATGACGATGTGCGAGACCTGTTCCGCGCATCCCTTCTCAAGGACGTATGCCATGATATTGAGATAGAGCCACACCTTCAGAAGCCTTAAACAGAAGTGCCGCAACTCCTCTGATTAAGCTCGTCTGGATGTCAGTGCGCGCGGTTTTTGGCAAAGGGGGCAACATTTCTTGATGTCATGGTTTTTAACCCTTTCGCAAAGAGCCACCTAAACCAGAAACTTGTCACGGCCTTCACAAGCAACGAAAACGAGAAAAAACGCCATTACAATCAAAGAGTTATTGAAGTCGAGCATGGCTCCTTCAGCCCTCTCGTTTTCTCACCATATTGGGGAAGCGGTAGAGAAGTCGACCGATCTCTCGCTGAACTAGCCCTGAAGCTATCCGAGAAAAAACAGCAGAAGTATAGTATTGTAATTCATTGACTGAGAGCCAAATTATCTTTCAACCCTATAAAATCAGCTGTATTATGTGTAAGAGGCTCCAGGACGGGTAGAAATCGCAAATGCGATCGGAAAGATTGAGTAGACTTGTTGCATAGTTTTTAAGCACTGTACAGAACATTTTTAACCCAAGCCCAGGGTTTTTAATATTTTGAAATAGATTTTTACCAATGAATTGTAATAAATTTTTATTAATGCTTGTATCCTTATTCAGTGGATAAGTGTTAGCAATTTTAGGCCGCTTTATTCACCGGACAAGGATCTATCCGCTGTATAGCGCTATCCGCACCCTTTGCACAACTGGGGCCTGTTCTTTTTCTTCCTTTCTTTCCATGACGTTTAGTGCTAACTCTTGCTTTCAGGCATCCATTCTAGTTTTATAACTAGACGGGTTTAAGGACAGAAATGTCGAAACTGTCCATAAGAGCGCCAATCTGACACACTTCACAGAAAATGATTGTAAACTCAAAACTCGCTGGAGGTTAGATGCGCCCACCCTATAACGTATTTCCCGTTTTTGTATTAGACGCTAAAGTTGTGTCGAAACTACCTTACGGATGGACCGTTAGAAAAGTGATTGGGGTGGGGGGAGGTGGGACACTTTAGTCTCCACGATATTTATTCCCACTCCATCTGCCTCGCAGAAATTGTTTTTTGCCATCCATTCTCCTGCATAATTTTTTTTCTTTGAGTACAGACCCCAAACTTTGTAATGAAACACAGTCATAGGGCACATGTTCAAAGTTTTCAAAATGTTCTGGTGTCTTGCTTCAGGGTTTGTTAATACAGTGCCTTATAAGGATTATTTTCTTTTTTTGTGAAAAGAAGCCGGTAACAAAAAGACATTTTATGGTTTCATCTTTTCAAATGTATTACGTTCAGACTAATGGTTTTGAAAGTAAGATATTATATCATCGTAAACTCCATATGCTAGTTTACATGTAGACAGATTCCAAACAGGTTTTAGTTAAAAGAAACTTGTATTTTTGTATCTAAAAATCAAATTAAACAACAATCATTTTAATATAGTTAAACCATAAACAGTAATACGGTGACAACAACAGGTCTTCACTATTGGTACGGGATGAAAGGTCTGTTTCGGATCCAGGATTTTGCAAGGAGATGGGGGTTGTTGTGAGCTTCTAGGGGGGTCTAGGGGCATGCTCCTCTCCCCCCTCGAAATTTTGGAAATTAAGGTTCCCAGGGACACATTTTCATGCATTTTGATAGTGGGTTTTTCCTAACCCCCGGCAACAACGTTTCTGATGGTACGCCCCTTACGATCTGCGTATCTAGGAGGAACATGTACGAGGTGAGATAATAAGTTTAAAGCCAGTTAATGGTGTATGTTATACTTAGTTAGGTTTGATGTCATGTGATACGTATTACGACGATATAGGTTACAATAAGGTGTCGTACGATACGATCCAAGACGACAAAATGACAAAATATTTTACATGAAGTAGACAAACATGAAGTCTTAAGAGCTACACTTTTCGTTGAGAAGTTTGTGCTTAGCAATTGGAAATATACCTGCCGTCCGGACTTCCACGTTTTGGAGAGTATTTGCTCGAGATTGAAGAATTAAGTTGGGAATGATAATTACATCCATCGGCGCACTTGCCTTTCAGTGTACTCGGTACCCACCTACTTGGACAATGAGATTAAGTAGTACAAAAACGAGCGATGAGCATTAATCTGTGACAGTCAATGTTATGCAACCTCTCTCACAAAGCAAGGACTTCTTTCCTTCCTTTCTTACAGAACAGGCGCTAATCACTATGCGGCAACTTGTTCAAAACAATCATTTCAGATGTATCCTTGAAAATTGATATTTATCAGTGTGCGTTCGTTTTCTGTAGACTAGGTCTTTCTCTGTGTTGGCGAGGTGCCCTGTTTTCGACTTTCTATTGTCGACTCAATTGATACCATGATACAAATTTGCTGCACATGTTGGTAGTTTCTTTGGTGCTGTTGCAATTGTTGTGTCAGTCTACAGAAAATCAATGCACACTGATAAATACTTGAACTTTAGATGACGCCACCACACCCAACACAAGCACGCTATTGTTCAAACCTGGTCGGACCACGCTAATTCGATACACCTCAATTGAAGTAGAAAAAGCGTCAGAAACTAATCACGTTTTCAAAACGTTGGAAGCCAATGGGTATCCAAAACAATTCATCAAGGAATGCACAGCCGAAAACAACCACAGAAAACCAATAGTGTCACAAAAAAAAAAAGGTTTGGTACGTCAAGGCTGCTTCCGATAAAGTATCCAGGGTCCTCAACATGTCTTAACATCAGGACGGCTCAGAAACTAATTGAGACCAATGCCTTCATGCTCAGAAAGCCCAAGGACAAACCCAGCAAAGAGTCAACAAGAGGAGAGGTCTACATAATGAATTGCAAAGAATGTCTGGGCAGCATTTATATTGGATAAATGTCCCGTGTCCAAGAACACACAAAAGGTGTTGCAAACTCAGACCAAAATCATCTTGAATCCTCTACTCGCAACACATCACGAAACTAACAATCATGAAATTGACTCAAGGAACACGGAAAAAAGGGACGTTAAAGAGAATGGAAAAGAAAGAATGGTTTTAGAAGCATGGCATTCGGTAACTCTGTTAGCGAACGAATCCTATTCTCCAAAATGTACAAGAATTTTAAAAAACTTTCAAGTTAATTTATACATCATATTTTTCCTTTGTCATTTTAGTACCTTTTTAGCACCTTTTAACACATTTCATAATATTGTATCACCAGGACATCGTGTTATTTTAGCTGACGAAGGTAGCAGTAGATTGGCCGAAAAACCTGACTAAAACCCAAGCATTTTTATCTATCACTGTTATTATTTCAGATTATACAGAGATTTACGTCATGTACGGCATGCTGGCGTTGTGCGGGGTGGCTGTTCTGTGGTACGGTGGAAAGGTGCTCTTTAAGTGGCTCAAGATTAAATACACAGATCAGCAAGCAAAGAAATCAGAAAATTACGAAAAAAATGAGTACGTCGATCACCTGGACGAAGTGCAACACATGGAAGAAGTAGGCCACGCGAATGACGTGGATCACGCAGGTGAAGCTGACCGCGTGAATCAACTGCATCGCGGAGATGACACGAATCACGCGGATGAAGCTGACCACGTGAATCAAGTGCATCGCGGAGATGACGACGATCATGTGGATGAAGCTGACCACATGAATCAAGTGCATCGCGGAGATGACGTGGATCATGTGGATGAAGCTGACCACGTGAATCAAGTGCATCACGGAGATGACGTGGATCATGTGGATGAAGCTGACCACGTGAATCAAGTGCATCGCGGAGATGACGTTGATCACGCAGATGAAGCTGACCACGTGAATCAAGTGCATCGCGGAGATGACGTGGATCGCGCGGATGAAGCTGACCACGTGAACCAAAATCAGCACGAAGATGACATCGATCACGCGAAGCACGTGAATGGCGAAGACGCCACTTTGTGAGATGACGTAAGTACTGGAACCATTAGGGGGGGGAGATAATGCACAAACAGCAACTGACAGTGAACGCGACCTTGTAGTGTGATATTGTTGTGAAAGTGACGTGACATAAGTGTGACAGTGATGTGACATTGGTATATGACATTGTTGTGAGTGACGTGACGTTGGTGTGACAGTGATGTGACATTGGTATGACGTTGTGAGTGACGTGATGTTGGTGTGACAGTAAAAACAGTATGATTTGTTGTCACAGCTCTTGACGAGGCAAGTATGACAGCAAAGCGCTGTAAGAATAAATGACAAAGCTGTCAAACTGTGGTAATGACAAGGTTTATGTAACAGGATAGCTCACGGAGGAAGGGTCACACTGCTGTGTAACTCAGAAGGAAAATTAACGAACATTTTTAACATAGGTATTGGACTTCCACACGGCAATCTTGTAAATCAGTAATTGTATTTTTTATATATATATATATATACAATATGTGTACTGAAGATTTTACCGTGTCTAAATAGTTGTTAGTTAGTAACTGTGGTAATGACAAGGTTTAGAAAGCGATAATCATCCTAACAAGATAGGTAACAGAGGGAGGTCACACCGCTGTGTAATTGTGGTAATAACAAGGTTTAGAAAGCGATAACCGTCCTAACAAGATAGGTCACAGACGAGTGTCACACTGCTGTGTAATTGTGGTAATAACAAGGTTTAGAAAGCGATAATCATCCTAACAGGATAGGTCAGAGAGGGGGGTCACACTGCTGTGTAACTGTGGTAATGACAAAGATTAGAAAGCGATAATCATCCTAACAGGATAGGTCACAGAGGAGGGTCACACTGCTGTGTAACTGTGGTAATGACAAGGTTTAGAGAGCGATAACCGTCCTAGCAAGATAGGTCACAGAGGGGGTCACACTACTGTGTAATTGTGGTAATAACAAGGTTTAGAAAGCGACAATCATCCTAACAAGATAGGTCACAGACGAGTGTCACATTGCTGTGTAATTGTGGTAATAACAAGGTTTAGAAAGCGATAATCATCCTAACAGGTTAGATCACAGAGGGTCGCACTGCTGTGTAAATTACAAGTGGTAATAACAATATTAATCGTCCTAACAAGATAGGTCACAGAGGGTCACACTGCTGTGTAACTGTGGTTATGTCAAGGCCTAGACAGCGATAATCGTTGTACTGTGCACAGGCCCAGTCACGCGTTTTCTACCTGGCTTGCGCCAGAAACAAAGGGGTTTGGGAAAGTGCATGGATAGACAGAATTTGCGATCTGAGAAATGCCATATATGGCATTGTCTGTGGAGTACCGTTACTGCACATACACTAGTTTTGTGTTTACCCCACCCCAGAGCACTTCGTTCCTGCCGCAACCCAGATACAGGGGGTAAGCTCGAGAACGAGATTGCTGCAGCCTCTACTTATATATTCTTCAATTTGTTTTTATAGATACCCAACTAGAGACTCTTAGCAGAGGGCGGATAGCCGACACAATGCAGTACTGCGTTTTCTGATAATTTTTTGACTGCAAGTTGAAACAATTACTATAGATTGTTGTATCGAATTAGCACAAACACAGTTATTGTAATTGTTTGGTTCTCCGAGCAAGCGTGAATTTATTCTGAAATTGCTCAAAAAAGCACCCAACACTTGTTAACTACACCCGAGACACTAGAATAGTTAACCAGCCAAAATCAATTTAGAATCTAGTATAGTGATTTATTGGACTTTTTTAAAATTGGTGTTAAATTTTTAGCATATAGTTTTATCAGGTGAAGAGCCTTTTTTAGTGGATACCCTGATAATAAACCATTATTATTATTATTACCTCGACCTATAACTTTGCTAAACAAACTGATTCTATAAATTTCATTACAAGGTTCTCGAAAGTTTTTGAATCCTGTTCTTTTCTGGGCTTCTTGGTAGCTTACTCCAAAAAAGGCGTGGGGTAAAGTTTGTGGTGGACGGTCGCGGTTGAGTAACTCCCTCCGAGTGCGCCACTTTGTATGGCGTTGGTCATGTCGACCATGCTCTATCTTGTTACTGACCAGCGAGCGACACGCGACCTTGGTCATCTGTGGGAACTGAAGTGATCCGACAAATAGTCGGACAGCAAATCTTCACTTTAAAGTGTTTGCCATTTGTCAGGTCTGAACAGAGCTGGAACTGGCGGTGACTAGGGGAACGGAAACAGCTAATAGCGGGGCCTGTGCAAACGTTTGGTGGGCAAACTGTACCTGGGAATGCCACAACCTGGGTCCCTCTTACTTTTATAAATTCTATTTAAATTTTATGTAGTTTTAATTCTGTCGAAAACAGTAACACCAGCAGCAAAGGAGCAACGGTTCTGTATTACACATTTAAATAAATCCCAAAACGTTGTTTAAACTTTAATTATATTTTACGTTACCTGGATGTTTATTACATTTTGCGTCAACTTTTTTATCGCATTCTGCTTTAAAAAATTGATTACATTTGCGTCAATTTTACTTACGTTTTTTGTTAGTATTACGTCTCTCGGCGATTTTATTATATTTTGAATTACTCACAAATCAATATAAGGGCGAAAATGATTATATTGGCTTTTAATCCATTATGGATCATCCATCCGTACATATGATCAGCAAAACAATTTCAGTTAGATTTCTCACCAACTGAAGCAAGATCACTATCAGCTTCCAAAGACACACAGCTGATTGTTGTCCGCGAAGATAATTAAAATTGATGTTATGGCGTTTGACGATGTCCACAACAGGAAATACTGAGGGACGCCAGTTTTCAATTATACAAGTGGAAGGAAGCGGATGACAAATCGGGATAGATTTAAACCAATGAAGAACAGTTCCATGGCCAACCTGGATATAAGTATGTGGTGACAAGTCTTTGACCATTAAAACTAAGATGACGGATTACTTCTTATTCAAACTCTTTAAGATGTCATTCTGTATTTCAATCGCTACAATCTGCAGAAGCAAAGCGTACCAGTTTTCCAAACCCTTTAAAATCACAGAAACCCAGGGCAGAAACCATGGAGCATGGAGCAAACTACAAAACCACTTTACAACGTTATTCTAAATTGTACTAGAGGTTAGTACAGTCATGTATATCTCATTATTATATATTATCACTTCCTGTCCAGGAACTTCTCTCTCCTTGCTGAACACGTGAACAAATGCAGCTTTGCCAGTTCGAAGATTAAGGAAACTTTAAATAACTTATTTTATCTCAAAAGAGAGCAATAGGAAAAGGTAATGATTCACACAGAAGCTATGTAAATGAGCAATTTTCACGTTCCCACCAAATTCTCAAAACAACTATTACTTGAAAAATCAAAAACGCTATCTTCGTTCGTCTTAAATTGCTTGCATGAGTACTGAAATTTTCGTGCGTCGAATTCCACAGCAATGTTGCATCTTATCAGTTGCCTTGTAGCAAAATCCATGATGATAATTAGTCCCATCGTGATGAGGGCGAGTCATTTGACATCATCACTTCTTCCTGCGACTGTTGGAGGAAGCCAGGATGGTGAGGATACGAATGAAGATGTTGATCGTGTCCATGTAGATTCCAATCGAGCTGTTAGAAAACAAGAAGACATTATACTCAAAACATTCCGCAGCTTTACATAGTAGCTTGTATAAAAATCTATAAATTAAAAATGTTGCCCTTAAAAACCCGAAGGCATTCTGAGAGAATGTACATGTACCAAATCTAACTGGTTGAAAGCTGCTATATTTGAACAAGAAGGTACTCTCTTCAACATTAAAGAACAAACATGCCGATTTACTATATGTATGCACACATGTACAGTACTAATATACTGGCTCTTCAAATATCCTCATACATTGTATCACTCCCAATACCCAAGAAAACTGAACACTCTCAGTCTGCTCCCGACTTGTATCACAACAACAGATCTAGAGGACTCACGCATTGATGGGATCGTAAGGACGGACACCAAAGGTGGGGTGGGTCTCAGCTGTCCTGATGATCTTTTGAGTATCATAGAGCAGAAATCCACCAAATATCACCAGACCTCCGTACGTTACAACTGCTGATAGGCCAGCACCAACTGCTGAGCTTGCGGGCAGGAACAAAGTCCCTACAATACAACCAGTGGAATAAGATAAAACATCTCAATTTGCTGTAACTATAAGAGTAATATTAATAACTACTACTAATAATAATAGAATTATAATAATAATAATGATAATAATAATATTAATAATAATAATAACAATAACAATAACAACACAAATAACAATAACAATTACAATGACAATGATAATATTGTGTAGCACCTTTTACTCGGGCCGGAAGGCGCCGAGTTGAGGTTTCGACTCCGTTTTTATTTTTATTCGTCGTGTCGCGATTGTCCTGCGCATGCGTTAGCTTGCATGGTGGCGCAGTGGTTAGTGCATCGGACTGGCGACCTGA
>JAOEHT020180653.1:0-11511 GCA_025448195.2 Parazoanthus atlanticus | reverse complement strand
GGGAGTTATGATTTCGACTCGCACGTTTACGATTTCATTGCATAAAAATTACTGGAGTGTGCAATCAGTTTCTGAATTATGGGGAAACATAAATGCGGAGGTCACAAACCTCGGAATTACTGAGCCAATTTAAACGCCTAAAAAAGCCATGTTATATATTAAAGCCATAAAATAAAAATTATATACTATTAATTTCATAAAACTAGAACAAACGGATAACCAAAAAAAAACAGTTCTCAGAGCAGAAGTTAGTGGCCGAAGCAGCCAGAGGCTTTAGAGTTTATCGCTATAATTATATCGCAAGAAAGTAATTAAGGACTGTGGAATAAAGGCGACTAAAATAAGTCTAGTTGAAGGATGGAGAATGGGAAATTGGATATCTTAAGCTCAGATGGAGAAATAAAGATAATTAATAAATAAATAAATAAATAAAACAAAATCACATGAGAAAACAGTTACCTAATTTTAAATATTCGTGCTTTCCTAAATATTAACCAATTTTGTTTAACTGGTTTAGTCAAAATGAACAGCAAATTGTCATAATTTGGGGCATGGTAGTTTCTCTTCGAGGGATACATCAATAACGACAACAACAACAACAAACAACAAACAACAACATTGAATCTATATTTCACCTCAATGAATAACTTAATTATAATTGTAATGAAAAAGTTAGTTTAGAAAGAGATAGGTACTGGCTACCTGAAATAACCATAGGGGCTAAACGGGCCAGGTAGCCAGTGCTATTGTTTCATTGCATATGATTGATTGGTAGGTGAAGAGAAAGGAAAAGAGAAAGAAGACTAAATGAGGTTTCAGTACATTACAATGCCAGATACAAGAAGGGCAAGCACGAAAACAAGTACAACTACAAGCGACAACAAATACAATAATATAATCTATAAAGATTTTGGGCACATTAGGAGTTGTAAATAAAGAAAATTTGAATATGAAAAGCACAATGGTCAATGCTCAATCTCAACATATAGCGAAGATTTGATCATTTATTTCCTTCTTTGCTAAAACGAAGTGGACAAGATACAAAAGCACTTAACCGGATTTTTCGCCTGATCCAAGGCGTTAGATACATTAACAATCTTTTGGGTTTCAAAGACGAAACATTGCATTATGTGACACGGAGCTAAAGTTCTAAATAACTTGCACCAAATTTTGAATTATTTTAATTTGAATTTGAAATATTACGTTCCAAATGTCAAATGAGTTCTATACCAGTCTCTGTTCAACCCTTTGTAAGCCTTGCCTTTTTTTCAATACTATATTGTGCGGTTGCAGTTTGCGCAGTTTGGAAACCAATTACTTGCGTGGGGTGGGTAGGGAACTTAAACGAGTATTTATAATTAAGGGTTTGCATCACATTTTATTTCTTATTTTCAGGATCTTGTGTATTTTGCCTGAAGCAAGTCAAAAAGGTCAAAAACGTCCGGGCCACTACGTATAATGCTTAGATTATGATCAGTATAACATTACCTGAAATATTAAAGACAAGTAGCTTGTTTTGTTTCCGTTTTTACAGGAAAAGGTAGGAGGGGAAGGAATTGATACGCAGCAGACTGTGAACGTGTTTCACCAAAAATTGTTCAGATCGGTTTTACGTTTATCTGAGCTTTGGTAATTAGTTGCACATCATAAACATTTGGAAAGGGAATTCGACTCCTTTTATGTCTTGTTTTCTTTTGGTAATTTAACAAATACGTCAACTTAATTATAGGTTATATTTTTGTCATGTCGTCGCACAAGCCAATATTAAAGCAAGAGGTAATGTGAAACCAGGTACTGACATAAAAATGGTTATAATAAACTAAGTTGATTTATGATTAGTATTCGCTAGAAACAGAATGTAGAAAAAAGTTGACGTTGCCTATGCTTTTTGATTAATCTTAAACAAATCTTTTTGCTCATCTTGATATCAGTTAGCATTTCTAAATTTTCGATTCTCTAGTAACTCTTTTCTCTTGCGAAGACAATATCACTAACGAGTGTATAGAAACAACGCGATCACGCACTAAATTGTGACAGTTAACTGAAAGCAAAGGAATTGTATGGTATGGAATTTCAAAATCATTATCGATAAAATCAAATATCTACTTTTTACGTTACTAAAATCAGCTATTTTGTCATAATAAGTACTAAGAACTCAAGAAGTACCAACACATCGCCTAACAAAAGTAAATCGTGTTTGGTGATTGTTTCAAGAAGTAAATAAACAATAATCTCACCTTGACTTGCTCTGATGCTTTTCTGGCTCGTGCAACGCCATCGTCCATTTGAGTAAAAGAACCCGGGGGTACCAATTTTGTTAGCAGCGCTACATAGACATTTACAGCCCACTGGTTCACCTGCATCGACTGCTCCGTAATCAATGCAAGTCTCGATTTTTCGACTTCTATCGCACAATTTATCAGGAATCGTGAATTTATCGCCTTGAAAATTTTCTTGTCGAGAAATTGTGAGTTGATCTTGAGAAAGTCCATTATTAATCAGCAACAAGAACAAAAAGACTTCGATGGCTAACATATTAACTTGCCTAAAACATTGCATTTTCGCTCCTATAGGAATCTGTTCTGTCGCTATGTCCTGTTTCGCTCTTGGTTTTGATCTGTCATTCAATTATCATAATTGACTGACAGATAGAAACCAAGAGCGAAACGGAACAATAAATGTGTCGTTATGTCACAAGTTAATGAGTGCGTCATTAATAAGGAATATACCACTCCCACTCTCACTCGCCTCGAGATTTTTGCGTCCAGCTCTCTTTACTAGTGTTTTCGTCATTTCCTCTACTTCAAATATATACCCAAATTTATATGTATGTCTTTCAGTTATCTATTAAACCGTATTTTTTTATTTTTTCCATTTTTTCCATCATCATCATAATCATCATCACCACCTTCACCACCAATAAGCAATTTTCTTCTCTCTTTTTAACTCTTGCCCATCTAGCTTTAATTTAGTCTAACTGGAGAAAGTCGCCGAAGTGATTGACTCCCTCTTAAGCAACAATTTAACAATGCAGTTCTTCAAGAACAACATTTACAAGCCGGATACAGTTGTTACATGTCGAAAGCTACGCGTAGTATAGATGCACGATTACTTCCAATGATGAAGTTGATCGGATTTGATTGATGTATTCTTTTCCTAATAAAATTGTCAAATACAGGGCCCGGCTGTTCGAAAGTGGGACAAATTTAACTCGGGGTTAGGCCAAACTAATAAATTACATTTCTTTGTCTAGGATCTAGGAACACGAATTCCAGTCAATATTAGGTATTGGCGAAATTCTCCAAGAAAACCCAGTTATGTAAGACCGAAATTACAGACCAAATCAACATATAAGGAAGAAACCCATTCATTGGCTTAAATTTTCACCCTGAGTCAGCGCTTACCAACTTTTGAACAACCCAGCCTAAAATATTTAAGCGAAACGAGCACTTAGCTGTGTGGTAATAGCAAGAATGTTCACAAAATGTTCACAGAATAGAAAGAAACCAACTGGCAATATATGTCAGTGGCTGCGCATGCGTCCCACTTGTTTCTTTCACATTCTTTGAAGGAAAGATGACGCATTGTCCTCAACATATACGTAATTAATACATGTAAATAAATAGGACCTGTAAATAGGAAACAATATTGCCTCGCCCCAAATATAACTACACGTAATTTAACCTTTAAAGTTCCTTGTCACGCCTTTACCGAGAATCAAGTTTGTGGTATCCTTTATTTCTTAGATGAGACGACATGATTTAAAGCGTTTATCCGCATCAAACTTCTTGGTTTTTCGAGAGTGTTCGACCACACCGTGGGAGGAACACACATTGCTTTTATACAAGTGGGTAGAAAGTGAAAGTTACGTTTACTTCTAACGTTATATGGAACAAAAAAGGAGCTTCGCTGTACTGGAGCTACACCCTTTACTTTCTAAATACTCTGAATGAAGGGAAGGCAGTAAAACATCCTATTACCAAATATGCTCACACGCATACCGACACATTTTAAATTCGTAATTTAATTCTGACAATCACAAGAGAGACTTCCTTCCACCATTGTGATAAACGTGCTAATACCACGCATTTCTCAAACAAGCGATGATGAAAATTATTGAATAACAGATGTCAAGAAAACTCTTTCTTTTCACTCAGTTTAACTTCAACAGGACTATCCTAAGTGGAAACACATTTGCAGGGAGATTGCGAAAAAAGATCTACGTTACCTTGTACAATTTCAGTGTTCTTTCTCAAGTTAAAATAGAATGAACTTTTCAAAACACCGTGTTATTCATTTAGTTTATTCAACTTAGTATATCTGTTGAATACATGATTTTGCTCTACCTTTCGTACGATAACTATGATAAACACCAAATCAAAATGTCATAAGCCCTGAATGTGTACTGTAGTCTTTGAATGAAGCTATCATCCACAAATCTTGGTAAGTAGATTTAGTTGTAAATCAGTTGGAATGAGTAAAGAAGTTGCTTAAAGCAAGAGTCTCGTCAATTTTCTATAGAAGGAATGCAATCCACGATAGTCGTAGATACACACTTGCATGTACTAATAAAATGAAACATTTTAATACAAACAAGGCCTGTACTTGTAACATGTGCCCTTTTTTAGGGGAAAATCTGAAAGCACAGTAAAATATACTGATAACTTATATAAGGTAACTTATATAAGCTTCTTTCTGAAATAATGTTGTATTGGAGTATGTCGGGGTTACTACAAAATAAACGTGTATAATATCGTGATATTGTGTTTATGTGTTGCCTTTGAATAGATATTATGCATGTATTAAATAATCACTTGAATCTATTCTAAATGTACTGGCACATTTGTTTCTGTTTTTGAAAGCCGTTGACCAGTCAATTGGGAAGTTATCAGAACGGGTTTACAGCTTTGAAATACCAAAGATATTAAGGAGGTTATCATTATTTGAATTTCTAAATGTGTCTAGTGGCATGTTTCGAATTATCACTTTCATAACACTTAAGTTTCAAGTTCTCATACTTTTGTTGAGTTTCTGGAACTGGGCCTCGAATACATGTTATTGTTTATGGGCACTTGGTCTGGGGTATAATATTAAAGTGATCTGCTCAAGTATGAGCCAATCAGACACTATCTTGCAAGTATTCTTCATCACCATGGGAACAACGTTTCCTCCAGGCATACGTATGTTGTCCAAAATTCCTGAGTTAAGACAAAATATTTTCTTTTAAATTGAAAATTCGAGAATGAAATACTGATTTTATGTTGTAAATAATCTTACTTAACATACCATTTAGAAGATACCGTTTATTATTATATTTCCTTTACGCATGAACGTCCCACCACAGGCCATGTTTTAGCAATCAAACAACAACGTGTTATAGGAATAGTTTTCTTTACAAAATTCCTCAGTATGTGATGTTACTTGATGTACGTTTTAGCACACACTTTTGATTGTCTAGCCACTGCTTTAACTGCGACTTTCTTCGGTTGAAAACGGATCTGTTTTGCGATTGCGTCAACTCAATTCGCCCTTTGTTAGAGTCACACTGAGTTTAAAACATCACTGAAAATATTTTGCAAAAACTGTTTTGTAACTGGTTATTCATGTTCATGTGTTTTGAATAGCTTTCAGCGGAGCAGAATTTACCAAATAAAACACCCGGATGTAGCAGTTGTAATAACAAGAAATGGTAAAAGTGAGGGTAGTGGTAATAACAGTAATGGTGATCGATGGTAATACCAATAGCAAGAATAATGATGAATATTATGATGATGGTGCTGGTAATGATGAGGGAGATGTTGATGTTGATGGTGATGATAACAGTGATAGTGATAGTGATTGTAATGGTGATGGCGATAAGATTAATGTCAATGTAAAGGTGCTCAAATAACCACTCATTGCATTCATGAAGGCCAAGGTCAAACTGTTTCTGCAAATGGCGAAAGGCAACGCCCGGTTTACTGAACATGTCAGCTTTGACGTATCGTCTGCTTATGCGTTTATTTTCATACATTTGAAATATGGTGAAAACCAACTTTGTGGTTGTTGTTTTTGTTGTTGTAACATCAAATTAGTATGATCGTTACCATAATTGTGAAATGATCAACTCGTTTGATAAAGTCATACATTTGCACCAGAGTTACAACTGCAGTTAGTGAATAAATGGTTTACGAAAACTGATAGTGAAATATGACATATTCAAATTTTCGCTTAAATTGCTGTTGGTAAGAGAAACAAAACCATCAATTTTACATAGTTAGTTAGTTTTAAAATTAACCGCAACATCGTCAACAAACGTATACGTATTATGCTGCATGAGGAAAACAATTGAAACTCAGATTATTATAATTGTTTCAAGAATGTCTTCATTTAAATTCCGACACGTTTAGACTTACAACAAATAATACGAGCTTAGACTTAGACGTAGAAGGTTCGTGTAAACACTTGTAAATGTTTGTGGTTAGCAGCGTTTAATTTTGACCGAGATCAGCCAACCGGGAATATTGCTTTCCTATGGCCATCGTGCAAGGTGTTCAGTGTTGCTTTAATCCGAAAATAATCATTTCGCCAGTGCAAAAGTTAAGCTCCACCTTTCTATTTCCAGTGAGTAAGCGATAAAAGCTAAGTTTTTGAATTTCCAAATGACGGAGATTTTAATAAATAATAAACAAAATGAAACTAAGTCAGTAGCGCTTCAATTGTGATTTGAGGCAGACAGGAGTTTATTTGTATTAAAATAAGCAGTAACACCACTTATTTACTGTGTGATGCTGAGTGTGATTGCTTGCTGTGTTTCACCATTTTATTAAGTATTTATTTTCTTAACATTTTCATTTCAGCCTCAGATTGTTCTTAATTTGTTCTTATTTTTCAGGCGATTTGAGCCTCACTGTTCTTATTAAGTTTGTTCTTATTAATAATAAGAAAAAAAGTGTATTTATCTTTTATTCACATACAGCTGTATGGTATGGAGTAGCACTTACACTACAAATATTAAACCTCTAGAAATCCTGCAAAAGAGATCAATTCGTATCATAACTATTTCCAAATTTGATGCACCAAAATGATATGTTTCTGCGAAAACACATAGTCCGTGTAGCAATCCCGAAAGAATGGAAATTTCTTCCGTTTCTTGACGTGGGCCGGTTATGGTTTCCACTGCAATTAACTCCAGACAGCGCTATCTCCAACTGTCTAGAATTTTGACTTCAAATTCTCTTTATTTTTTAAAAAATAGCCCGATTTTATGGGGGGGGGGGGAAGGGGGAGGGTGCGTACGCATCTACCGTACCTCCCTCCCCTGCGTACGGCCTGTATTAAAAACCATGCATAATCGTGCGTATCGACTAATCATCTTTGCCTGTATTGGCCCTATTTCTGAGTGGAACATGACCGCAAGCACTGACGAGACACTCACTGTTCCGCCGGAGGAGCTTATAGAAATAAGTTGTTTGTTTTGTTTTGAAAAAGTATCAAGACAAGTTTGGTTGTCTTTCGTTTGAAATGCTTCTAACTGGAAAACTGAAACCTTCTCTGAATATCTAATCAGACACAAACCGCGCTAAGCTGTTTTCTTAGTCAATTATGATGTTAATCGCAAGTGAACAATTACATAATGATATGTATTATGGAGTGCATGGTCAACCATTCATTTGACTCGATAATGCATTCATGTCGGCGCCCAAGCGTTGTATTTTGTCGCGCGCTTTTGCAGTATATGATAATAGTAATGAATGATGATAATAATAACGATGATGATAATGATGACAACGATGATGATAATGATAATAATACTGATAGTAATAATAATAATAATAATAGTATCAATAATAACAAGAAAAATAACAAGAATAATAGTTTATATAACGTAGCGTGTTCTCCATTAATGTCCTAACGCGCTTTGCATTGCTACCAACAAAAAATGGAATGCAAAAGTCATCTGCACAACTTATACTTTATATCATTAAACTTTTTGATCGTTGATAATGTCCCTATTTAAACAGTTGGGTCTCATTTCTTTCCCTTTTTAAATTAGTCGGTTTGTCGATGGTGCAATGCAAGGTATAATGGGAAAGGATGCTAAGAAATTGTTCGTAGAGGGACCTTATTTACATATTTTAATTTGGATCAGCAAGGAGAGCGCTGATTTACAAAACCGTCAGCTAGAGTTAGTATCGGATTCTTGCTATAAAATTGATTGTCTTATCGATATATGTGGGAAGTCATTTCATGGCTATAAAGTTATAAATGAGAATTTAGCTAAGTCTTGATCACTGAATAGTTGTAACTACTTAGATAAATTAGATATAAATATATGCATATTTATTTGAGAATGAGTCAATCTGTAATGTATTTGTAACCTGGCGCGAAGTCACTCAAATGAGGAACAAGGTAAAAATAGATACTTGCAATAATTGTCCTGTCTTTATTTCATTGTAAACCGGTGCAGTCTCATCCATTTCAAAGTGCTGAAGTAAGTCAAATGTGGAACACACACTCATGGGAGAAGACCAGCACCAAGATTTGGAGGAGAAAAAGTCAAAAAAGTCCTCGGCTTGGCAGGCATATGCCAACATCCTGTGCTACCTTGAGGGGACGGGTATCATTGCTTTGCCGTATGCTGTCAAGAGAGGAGGATATGTGGCCATCGCGGTGATAATGCTGATGCCTATAGCTACATATTATACTGGGAAGATTCTGATCGATTGTTTGTACGAGGGAGAGAAGAGAAACACGAGATGGGTTCGAGTTAGGGATTCTTACGCAGACATAGGTTTGTAAATCTGATTTATATTAGCAAATGCTCCAATGTGTCTATCGTATTAGGGATGCACGCGGGAAAATTTGGCGGGAAGTTGGAAGAGCACGAACAACAACAACAACAACAACACTTTATTATTTTGCTCGCAGTGTTACAAATTTAATGTAGACAAAGATAAAATTAAGGGTATGAGAAGTGTGGCGGCGATAGCACCTTCATAGTTTCACGAGTGCTTTTCGAACTTTTTAAAAAAGTGCAACCATCACTCCGCAACAAAAAAAAACAGCTAAAGCACAAATAATTTATTTTAATACTTATCCTAGAGCTCAAACCAGTGAGAAGTTATTCGTTTTTTAGTTTTCTGAATGGTTTAACATATTTATTCTGTAAAAACTGTCGTACATGCGGAAGGAAGAGGTTCAGTGCATCGAGTGAAGTGCCAATGAACTGCTCACTTTTTCAGTTTCCTTTGGCTTTTGAGGGCGTCTGTTTTTGAAAAAAGTTTTCCATTTCGCTGCCATTAAACTACCTTGATTCCTGACTTCAGACTAGGTTTATAAAGTTTGGCAAGTATAGATTTTAGGAAACTAAGTTGAATATAACAATTGTTCATTAATTGTTTGAATGGTCGTGTCCTCAGTGCAGGAACAAGTTGGATCTGATGGTTTTAACCATCAAACTTAAAAGTTTGATAACGCACAATTTGTTGCTGACAGTTTTTTTTTTCAAATTACAAAGACCTAACCGAAATGTTTCAATTAAACTAAGTAGAATATCACAAACGAACACGAGTATTTGATCAACCATTCCAAACACTGACAGAACAACGAAATGTCGAGCGGGCCGGGCGAAGTTCCAAGAGCTCTATCTCGAAATGTTTTAAATGTGTATCTCTCCCATATTTTGGAGAGTCCTCGAGCGAGAGAGATCTTTGGAGAAGAGAATTTATAAACCATCCGAGATTTAAGCTTATTAGGAGTGGGATATTTTGTGTTGCAGAAACAGGAGAACTTCTTTAAGTTTCATATCTGTAAAAGTAAGGCCAAAAGTTTTAAATTTTTGTCCGAAACGTTTTCGGTATAAAACCATCATAGGGGAATGAAATGATGCCTGTTTGTTACGTGATTTGTTTTCTTAGATGATTCCCAAAGGGAAAAGGAAAATCGGATGGCTCCATTGTTTGTTTGTTTAAAATTGGCTTGTGAACAGCAATTAGAAGAGCATCACGGATTTTTCTGTTCCTCCATTGTTGGAATATTCTACAACATTGAAAAAAGCTGTAAATTAGAATAATAATAGAAAATATTAAAACTAAGAACGGGACTTAGCAACAAAACAGAAACTAATAACAAAATTAACAAGAACAATACGCCGGCATTACATGTAAGGGCAAATTAACGATTTTAATTTGTATGTTCTTATATTGTCTGTCCTAAAAACTTGAAGAGTAAAGTGATATATTTTTAGCTGCTTTTTTGAACTATTGTTAGATCCCGCACTTTTTAATGAAGGTATCAGGTAGTCGAGAGTTCCATGGATTTACTCTTTTGTTGAAACAGAAGCATGAATGGAAACACGATGTTCTGGCGCTCGAGGACTTCAGATAGTTGCCGGAAACACTCCTAGCCTGCGAAAGCGCCCCTTGCTAAAGGTTGCAAAGTTTAAAATGTCTATTTCAGCTTAGCAATGTATGCATTTATAAAAGAAAACGAAATGAAAAAGAAAATGAATGGCACGGAATGTAACTCTGTCGTTTAACAACACTTGAACATCTTCGGAGACCCATGGCCAAGGCGGGTCTATCGGGCGGGAGAAATTCAGGGCCGACACAAAGGTCAAGTGAAGCTCCGCTTCTCGCTGATCGGCCTCGCTTTGCTCGGCGTCTGATACTTTAAAATTTGCCCTCAGGCGAGACTGACTGACCCCTGGGTCTCCGATCTTAGGCCTTTGAGTAACTTGTTTGAAACTGTCAACAACAAATCGTGCGTTATCAAACTAGACCATCACATCCAACATGATAATGTCGTCCTGCAGAACACGACCATTCAAGCAATGAACAATGATTCAACTTAGTTTGTGATCACTAAATTTTTTTAAAATTTAAACTTCCCTGTAGAACTGTAAACTTCATGCAAGCAAATTCCCATGGTTCAAGGATAGAGATTCTGAAGAACTCATCCAAGAAAGTTAAAATTTTATTGTTTAAGTCTCTCTTTTTTGAAAACTATCCTGACTAAGAACTGAAAACTTGCTTAGTCTCCGCTCTGTATAAGTTACAACCATCGTGGAAGGCACATTCTTTCTCTTCCCAAGCCACGATCTACTACTTATGGATTTAGTCATTCTTTCAGCCATTTATCCACTAGAATATGAAATTCCCTTTCAGACAATTTACGAGCCTGTAACCAATTTGACAAAGTTTGAAAGAAAACCCTTAGCTTTGAGTTAGAAGATTTGAGTGTGTAACGAAGAATTATTTTTTTCAGTATCTCTTTGGCACTTTTATATTCTTATTTAGTATTAGTTTTAATTGTAGTTGTAGAATAGCTTTAGTTAGTAATTTCTGCTCGTAGACATTAGCTTATTATAGTTATACTCTTAACCTTCGAGTTGAAATAAAGTTCATGTGTGTACATGTGGGTGTATGTAAGTATATATATATATATATATATATATATATATATATATCAATATATCTATCTATCTATCTATGTAGGTCTGTATGTATGTATGTATGTATGTATGTAGGT
>JAOEHT020180576.1:0-11512 GCA_025448195.2 Parazoanthus atlanticus | reverse complement strand
CTGGGTATAATCATACCAATAATAGGTAACAAAGATAAGAAGGTAAAAGGAAAAGGTGGATACACTAGAACAGGGCACAAACAATATTGTGTTCGTTTCACAGCGTATTGATACTTGTAAATAGCTTTTAACTGAAGATACTGCGCTCTTACGATGTCAAGAAAGACCACAGAGCTCTCTATATTTCTTAGAAAATGTGAGCAAAAAAGTGGCTTCCCTCCCTTTCGGGGCCCTTGCTACTACATTTTAAAAAAAAACGGAATGTACTCCTTAAATGAAACTTGTACACGGTGAAGATGACTGTATATTCTAATATTCATGAATGCTGCCAGTTCTCGAATATTAAATTTACTTTCTGTTAGTTTGTTATTATTGTTCAACTACGAAAATTGTGAACACAAGAATTTTTTTGAATGAGGTGCAAAAACCAATCAAGAACGAGATTTTACCGCAAGTATAATGGTGGTTTATCTCCATTTGGTGCAGGTTGTGACCTCGGTCGCACAATGATATGTTACAAGTTTTATACCCATTATTTTCAATTGGTAAATGTACCAAACACCATTTCCTCCAGCGTGAAGAATGTTTCGAGTCATTTGGAACACCTTCCATACTTGTTGCTGGCTGAATGTTCAAACTCTTCAGATACAACAGCCTATTTGGCATTAAAATTGTAACTTGCACGTTTTGGGAAAATCACTACATTTTATATGCACGAGTTAGAAATCAAGCTTTCCATTTTAAAGACTCCGATTCTGTAACGTTGCCCATATACAGTACAATGTAAATTGCATGCAATAAACGATTTTTTCATCCCAAGAACTCGGGAAATAGAATTGCACTCTAATTATTTCTAGAACCTTGAACTGTTTCTGACCGTGACCTTTGTTATATTTCAGTTCAATGGGTTGGTGTTGGCCAATCACGAGATGCCATGATCAAGATGTACTGAATTGCTTGGTGTTGGAACTTGAACAAATTCTGGTGGAGCATAATTTAATAGAAGTGCCAATAAATATAATTATTAGACAGTGTGCATGAGAGTGTACGAGAAAAAATAGGGTGGTTTATGCACTTGGATTTGTATATTCTGCAACTTAACACAATATTTGAAAAATACAGTTTTTGTAAACGTGCAAGCCCGTGTGGGAATTTAAAAGGAATCCAAATTTTGTACCACTCGTACCACCACATATACATGTACTACCAGCAGTCCAGTTTCACTACTTTGCCACAAGTTCAAACCTTCAGAAAATCAAATTTCTTTCTTTCCACTTGAGCACTTTCCAAATTTGTTGGAAAAATTGTTCCGTAACATAAACGTCGATTGGCCAGAGCTGCTAATTAGGTCAAGGATTTGAATAAAGAGGGTCCGTACACGAATTAATATGATCTCCATGACCTTTTCATGACCTAACCATGATATTAGAAAAATCTAAATATGTCCCAAAAAATGATAGATCATGAAGTTGTTTCTCATGAACTGACAAGAAAATATATTTACTTCGTCTACACACAGATCATTACCAAATTTGATTTTCCAGATCTGGATTTTAAACCTTTCAAAGTTTTCCGTGACCCATGCGAACCCTGTGGAACCTGGAGTATGGGAGATCTATTTGGGTATTATTGCAAAGTTTTACACACGTAGTTGCTCGTTTTATTTATGAATTTTAACAGCACTTTGCACACTTCCAGGTGAAAATATTAAATAGAAGCTACTTACTGTTAGCATACGCAATTGGAAGTTTATTTATCTTTCTGTGCTGTATAATATTTGGGTCATTTGCAAACTGGATCTGACACGAGGTTAAAACATGTGAATAACTAAAAATAGTTCTGACTTGGACGAGTATGACAAAAGGTAAACTTGTTTTATAGTAAATTTTAAAACATATCTCTTTGCCTTAAATTGTAATGCCTTTGGCAACATGCAAGATAGTTATCAGATTCTTGGTAGATATTTACAATTTTCCAGCTAGAGTTTGTTGATAAGTAAGAGTCGCTGAAAGACCTGCACATGTATGTAGGTACAATTTTTGATATTTGTATACCAGATATTGGTATGTATTTAATAAAATACAGCAAAGTGGAGCCATCAGATTAAAATAGTTTGTAATTTGGTTTGTTTTTATTAATTTTCACTACAGAATAAACAAATGATTCAGTTGGCTCCGATTTAATACTGGGGGTACTCGCATATAATGCCGATACAGGCAGTTCGGGTTATATAAATCGCAGTTTTTGGCCCGTTTAGTCTGGATCAAGTCCGAGATTGGGTATGGATTATTGGTGGCTAGTCCAAGACAGGTTTCAAAATTTAACCAAATTCTGGTCTGGCACGGGCCAAGGGGTCTGTACGAGCCTGTAGCACATAATCGTCAAATTGTCTGAAGAGTTCTTTCTTCCTCCTTCCCCTTGCAAGTGTAATCTATTTCCCTCAGTGACAGGCTTCTGACAAATCTCGCTTCTGGTTGGGTCTTCGGTTATTATTTGTTATTTCATGATACGACGCTGAAAACCCCCTTTGGGAGAGTTGTCTTAAATACTCATTTTCCTATTTTCATTTTCAATTTTCTGAATTTGACATTTCTGCATGCTTTGATATTGATAACCATTTCCTGGACATTTACAAGTTCCACTTGACCTGGGTGTGTGCTCCACCAGTTTCGAACCTTGTCAACTCCCAACAGAAGTAAGCAACTTGGACACTGTTCCAGAGCCGATTGAAAAACACATAATTGCGGAGTAACTAAAATCCCGCCAATAGAAGCCCTGGGATTAATTTTGAGGAGTTACAAGTAGGATTTAACAGTGTTTCAGACTAGCTTCCTTTACACGGCGCTATTTGTTGTCGAAGCAACGTTTTGTTGTTCATCGTCAATTAATCAGAAAAGCAAGTAAATTCAGGTTTTGTTTTGTACTGTGTAAACCATACAAATTTGAACAGTGAGTTGTAGCAATTTTCATACCAAATATAGAAAATCGTCCAAGAGAAAAATGTTTCTCATTTATACTGTATTATCAGGCGACAATTACTGCATTTGACCCGATTTATTCAAAGTTTTCAAGAAAGTGTGAAAATATTGCAGTCGAACATGCTGGGAAATCAATCTGCTGACGGCCTTTACGATCCTTAGATAAAGGAAGTTCAACTCTCTGATTGCAAAGTATTTCTGGGAGGCAGATTATGTTTGAAAATGCTCATGTTGGAAACTTCTCGAAGACTAAAATTTCAAACTTTTCCGTGGAGCATTTACTTTCACACCCACCAAGAAACTCGTTGTAAATGTCTCAATTGGGTTAAACCCCAGCCCCCAAAATTCTAGATCCACGCCTGACTCGAGGGCAGCAGGTACTGTAAAGCCTACAAAGAAAAGAACCCCTTCAGCAATTTTATTAAACTGG
Source organism: Parazoanthus atlanticus (assembly GCA_025448195.2). Taxonomy (NCBI): domain Eukaryota; kingdom Metazoa; phylum Cnidaria; class Anthozoa; order Zoantharia; family Parazoanthidae; genus Parazoanthus; species Parazoanthus atlanticus. The sequence continues at coordinate 8,104 of JAOEHT020180576.1, read as the reverse complement.
ATTTTAACTGGTAACAAATTAATTACTGCTGGATAAAAATGTTCAACAGTGTTGCCTTTGGTCACCGAGGCAAACTACTATGAATAATTTTCGTACCAATTCCCCTGGTTGCCGTAATGTTGGGAGACACAGCAATTAAAGCAATTGTGTGCAATATTGTTAAAATTTGTATCCAGGCATTTGGTCAATTCTATGTAATTTTTAAAGCAGCTTCCTAGTCATACCGGCACATCTCAACCGAATGGGGATTTGTGACACTAGGGTTTTGACAAATGAACAACCTGGATTGGACGCCAGTTACAACTCATCAAGGACCCTGCCAAATACATTCTAATGGTCTTTTTCTGTTTCAAATTATTTTACTTTCACATTTAAAAATATTTTACAAAGAAAATTCAACAAGAAAATTAGAAACAAATTTGACAGTACTGAATTGACAAAAGATATTTAATTCAACAGAATGGAAGGGTACAATTGTGATTGTGGAGAATATGTCGACAAAAGAACTATATCTTCCTAAAATGCAAATCGAGTTTGAATTGATTTCAGTGTGCAGCTTGAAATGCTAGGAAAAGAGCCACAGAAACTAGTTATAGTTATTACCAAATATTATTTACTTACACTTCAAATGCGTTTAACTTACACAAAAGAAAACTCTATATCGGGAATAAATAGGAGTTTTGTCATTCAAGGGTTTCATAGATCAACGATTGCAGATACTTGGTCAAAACTAGATAAAGGAAGTAGGTAATTTTTATTTGCCTAAACTAAGTTTTGTAATCATTGTTTTTAGTTGCCCAATAAAATCTGTTTCCTCCCAAGGTATTAGAAAAACGGAGGTATGGCTCGGGCAGAATTTCTTTTTTGATGTAAGAAAAAACATTAGATTTTGAAAAAGTGCAATCGAAAATGCTGGAGATGATTGATTGTAAAGACTACAATGATTCTGCTGATGATGACAGAGATGATGTAACTACATTTTGGGGTGATAGGTTGCATAAGAGCAATACTTTATGCTTCGATGCATTTTTCAAGTGTATTCACCAAGTATGTGTGTAGGCAAGGGGTGCGTTCTTTTATTTTGACCATACGTCTTAGACCAAAAATGATCTAAGAAGCAGTAGCTCTTCCAGTTTCTTGCCCTCCCTCCACCAATTTCTTGATCACAATATTGTTATCGTTTCTAGCCAATATTATTAACAAGTTGGAGTATCATTGTTCTGATACCAGAGGTGACGAAGAGTTATCGTCGGTCGAGGGTTTCTTTAGGATTTTGCTCATGATTTCATAGTGGTAATCCTCGGGATTCATCGGATCCCAGACGCTGGGCGATGTTTCATCAATCTCGTAGCTATAAGTAGTAAAACAAAGAGTTGCACATTTCAATTTGCAGCTGGGTAAGCTCGTTGATTAAAGGGAATTACACTACGTATAATGTTATACTTGTGAATATTTCTAATACTTTACAAGAAACAAGTTTATTATTTAAAATGATGAAATGCAAATTCATAGAATGTTGACATGTACTTGTATTTTTGTTAACAATTGCAAAATATTATCTTCTTACGACTCTTACACATTTCTGGAAATAACTGTCCGAGGTAGTTTAGTCATTCATTAAGAAATGGATTAAATAGTTACACTTTCAACTCTTGTCCTGATAAAAATAACCACACTTACCTCAATTTCTCCCCAAAAAACTTACTGGCAATTGCATTGTCTACAAACACAATAAAAGTGATTACCGATTTGATATTGATATATGTGAGACTATGTGTCCGCAAGGGAGAGCTTCTGCGATTGGGTAAGCCATTTGCAGAGGAGTATATAAATCCCTTCCGTTCCTTCATTCCCCTTCCATTACAGAACCGGATTACCACAAAATAGTTTAAAGGACTCCACCAAATCAAACCAAAACGAACGTTAGAGTGGTGCGAAAGATGAAAGGGGTGCAACACATTCACTTTGCTGAGGTGCTATGATATTTTAAAGTAGAAGGTGCTACTCAGAAAGTAGGCAGCTCTAAAACCTGCTTTCTTCAATTTAAACTCTCCACGAAGCATTTTCGTAATGACTTAAGGCGGCGTTTACAGCACAATAATTGTTCATATGTGCTTGTCACCGGCTTATTTTGACAACCCTGCTTTGATTGAGCGTATACGAACCTACATTTTCCCAAATCAGCCTGGGATGGGTTCCTGTTTATTTGATAACTAAAGATAGCTACTTATGGCTGGTAATGGTTAATTACGTGTATTTCCACATTTCAGCATGTAGGTTCTTAATCCACTTGGTTCTTAAAAGCGGGTTTTTACTCTATGAAATGTCAAAAGATAAACTCACAGGAGTACATATAAATAGAATCTACTCACACGTTTATGTACATTGTAAATACACAGTGTGCAAGTCTATTTACCAAAAACACTCAACTTAGTGTGCTTTTTAGACATTGTGCTTATTGGAAACGTGTAGGAGACTTGCACGATCGGATCAAAATACTATAACTAATAAAATCGTTCTTCGCAGCTATATTTGTTCCCCCAAGTAAGATCATCGTCTTGGTATTCTTGAGGTCAATGAGCTTTTTCCCGCTCCAAAGTTTGTTTTGCCCGGTTCCCAAACAAACCTTATCTTAAACTTAAATAGAGCCACACTTTTGGGCAGTTAGCTAATAGGGCAGTACATGTCAGTAGATCTGTGAATCATGATCAGTTCCGTTTGTTTTCAGACACAAAGTCTGTTAATCTGTCTCGTTAGATTGATAACAACTCAAAACAACCTTTATAGTGACCAAAACCCTCAAGGATCACATACAGCATTTGCAAATAGTGGTAAACATCTTGAATAAAAAGTGTTTTCAAACAAGGCTGCAGCGGTTATAATAAAGCAGTGCCATAATACATATCTCTCATTAAACTGTACCTTTGAAAACAGTTAACATAACCTTCTTCATCTGTACCCTGAAACAAAATAGAGCAACCATTAGCCTGATGTTAAGCCTCATCTTGAACAAGTTAAGCGAATTACATGAATCAAAACCTTAGTTTTAACGCAAACTGAGAACTCAAAAACTCAACATATACAGTGTATTCAAGATGTTGTAATGAAAAATCTTCAAAATTCTTTGACCTCCACAGAAGAAACTGGAAAATCCAAGGAGAAGTTGGAAAGGAGAGGGGATGGTCTCATAAGTCAAATTTTGTACACAAGCCTCAGCTTATTGGAATTTTCAGAGAAAAAGAGTATTACCGCACAAATTTCCTTTGTGAGGGACATAGTTCATTTTTAAACAAAATAGATTGAATAGCCACTTGTAGCTTAGTGTTTATAAATGGTACAGACAGAATTGACAAATGTTACAGACAGAAAATGGTGGAGCAGTAAACGGTAATGCAGAAACTCAGTGGTGCATAGTGAAAGAAAATGGTGCAGGCAAAAATGGTGAAAAATCTAAATAGTACAAACAGAAAATGGTGAAGAAACTAACTGGTACAAATAACCAAATGTTGTTGACAACAAATAATGTATCAAACATAGAGAGTGGTGCAGATAGAAATTGGTGCGGGCAGCAAATAAAAATTAGGTGAAAACAGCAAATGATTGAAATACAATTGGTTCAAAGCAATTTTAATGGAGATAGAAAATGGCAAACAAATGGGACAATAAATGGTGCAAACATAAAATTGGAACAGACACCAACTGGTTCACGCATCAGTTAATATAAACAATGAATACTACAACTGTGTTTGTAATATTTTGATCTTCTGAAATTCCTTGACTTCCATGACTTTTTCCATGACCTTTTCCATGACCTTTGGTTTTTCATGACCTGTCCAACCCCTGTGCAATATATGACTGAATGAAGGCCAGGGAACAAGTGAATCTTTGCAAAATACACATTCTATTTACGTTGAAACAAATGGCAAAGTAAAATTTGATACAATATAAGATTGCATTTGAACAACAGCCCCTTTCACTTCTTCATGAATCCCACAAATACAGACTTATTCCTTACCTATGTGCCATCAGCTCAAGAATCTGCATGAGGAATTTTCCAAGACCCTTTGCACAATGTTCTTTTTCCAGCTGAATCTCGTAGCTGTTGGGAAGTCGCAAGAGACAGAGTAAGATGTTTTGAACAACAATAGAAGACGAGGACAATTCTATTTTGTCTATGTTAAACAAAATTGAAGCCTGACAGAGAGACAGTAAACTGGTACAAAAATTGCTTCTGGTTACAATGTACTGTGATACACTGTACATAATTTCTTTCTATTTCTTAATACAAGATTTTAGTTTCTGTCCCTCTTTTACAATCAGTTGTTAATAAAACTTGCAAATTTTAACTGAAATATTACCAGTATAAATACAGAAACAACAGAATTGAAATATATGCTGAACCACAGGATCAAATTAATCAGTGAATCAAAGGCAGTTGGGGCAACAATATGCAGACAGAAACACTATCTAGTAACATACATTTCCTGACTTTAAACCCTAAATTTAACATTTTATAAGTCAACTTTGTACACAATTTAAGTTTGTCAAATGCTGTTACCACTGTCCACTCTATTAAACTGACAAGACCTGGCTTAACACTCACCAGTAAAGGACTTCATCACCTTCATCAAGATCAAATCTGAAATGGGACATTCCAACACACCTTCCCTCTTCATCTTTGGCAATCAGATACCTAAAGTGTGGAAAGCAAAATTACTTCAAAGTTATTCTTAAGCAACATGTATCTCTTTAAAAACTGTGAACGTTTTTGGACTATACCTCTGTTACATACCGTACACGTAACCACTGAATTCAAACACACAGACATTGTGTTCATTTCCTGGTAAAATGTAATTCAATAGCTAAAAATTGATGATCATCAAAACCTTTCTTAAAACATACCAGGCCCTCTCATCTGTCATTTCATCTTTCTTTTTCTTGTCATTCCATCCCCATGGGCTTTTTTCATACCTATCAGAATAACGTAAAAGTAATGAGTAGTTTAAGCAGTAATACAGGAACAAAAATCAATATATTAATTACTCTAACAAATTTGCTGCCATGAAGCACTGCTTACATACTCTAACAAAAAGAACCATAAATTCATTAAAACTTTAACTTGTTGGCTATTGATTTTAACAGCTAAAGCAACAACATAATATTCTAATAAAAGTTTTCTTGTTTTTCAACTCTAACAATATTAATTTTAAATTGTAACTTACTGTTTTGTCTTATTTTTTTTCTATTCATTTATTTGGTCACTGTTGATAGTTGTGTATTGCTCACTATGAAAATTAGGTTTGTTGCACTTAAAGCTTGATCAGGGAAGGCAGCACAAAGTTACAATAGGTGGTAGTCTCAACCAGACAAGACAATGCCAATCCATCCCAAATGTTAGCACTTCTGCTGAACTCCAAATGCAGCATGCTAAGTTCAATAAACTCAAAATGCTTTAATTCAAGTTTTTAAGAAGGCCTTGAGCTTCTTGCAGGGAGGATTCGATATGACTTGGCAGTTGCTGTTCTTGTCTTTAATTTACCTGTATTAGATCTTTCTATAACTTAATATCAAAATTTCATCCATTCATCTGTTTGTCAATATAGTCTTGATGTTTCATTTAACACACAATTTAGTATTTCAAACAAAGATATTGAATGATTGAAAAACTATCTTCTTTCTTGGAAATCTTGTTAAAAATCATCTAGCCCCAGCCTGTAACCCATTCAGATTACTCTCAACTGAAACAAAGCAAACCTATGTAAGACTTACAGTGTTTGCATGTTTCTCTTTGTGAGGTCAAAGACCCACTGGACTTCTTCCTTGTTCAGTTCAGTTACCCTTCTACACTCAATTGTTACATCGAGCCTGAAAAACAGCAAAGAAATGCAAAGAAAACTGAACAAATGGTAATTAATACTTAACTGGGAGCAGTTGATCAAAAATAGGTTAGCTCAAACCCAGTTAACCTAGATTGGATTTACTCCATCTTTATAGATCTCTTGGGAAAGGAGGGGGCAGCTGCCTCCCCCCTCCAGCACACACATAAACATAACCCCCTGTTACTATACTTTCACAATTTTTCTTTTGATTACCACTGAGTACATGTATGCAACTGAATTTTCAATAATACTAACGAAAGCCGAATTCACACCACCCACTAAACAGGTTTCAATTAATCATGATTGAAAAACAGTTTGACTTTTTAAGTACATAAACTGACCTAAAACCTGTATAAACAAATTGCTTTATCATTACAACATTCAAATGCTTCTTTCAGAACGCGTGAAAACTTATCAACACATGACAGTACCAACATATTAAAATCGAACAAGTTTAGTATAATCTTGTTTAGCATTTAGTATGAATGAGGTATCATACTTCTTACTCTCCTACTGTAATTGATTTAAGTTGAAATTTCTAGGCAATAAACTTATCACTGAACTCTCTTATGTCCTGTACATGTACATGTATATTACCATGGAAATGGAAATATTACAGAAATACCACTGACAGTTATAAAGTGAATGAGTAAGACTAGGAACTACAGCATAATGGTACCTGTAGCAATTCAAGGTCCAGTGCCACAGATCTGTGGCTAGAAGAATAAGAAACAGGTGGGAGACACCATAAAATGTGTAAGGTCAGTATAACACAAAGTCATTTACCCATTTCTGTTGTATCTCTTGAAAGGAGTCAACTTGGCCAAATGATCATCAACCTGTCCAAAATATATTTTAAGAACTGTATAAACAGAAAAATCATAAATCTGTTGGGCAAATTGCACACGATTGAATGTTACTGAACTATTATAAAATATAAGCACTGTGTACCAGTAGTACCAAATAATCATACAGGACATATTAATAGTACAGGATGAAGAATTATCACTTCTCTTGAGTGTTTTACAACACCTTCTACATCTACATCTACATAAAACTCTAAATATCTGAGACAATAACAACTGGCATGTCAAGCTGAACTTGTGTTTTGATGGCACTTTCAGTTTCTTCAGTAAACAACATGATTCTACTGCACTGTGTTGATTCTTTGAACTTGTTTACCACTTCAGCGACTGGTTGGCTAAGATCAAATGCATACAATTTCTTCTCCAATACTTTTCCACACACACACACACTTACAGGATTGTACAACCCAGTCCCAGGTGGGAAGCAAAGCCCAACCACAGCTCCACCCTACCCAGTCATTTTACCTCATTTGCTTTATCAACCAATGCTTGAGCAGCATTAATCTTTGCCAACTCCTAAAGAATGAGAGAGCAATATACAGTTAATGGATTGAATCTTTAAATTTAAAATATCTATTTATATGAAACTAGCAGAACAAATTTAATATTAAAAAATGGTCACAAAACATTCAAAAATCAAATGCGAAAAGAAGATGGGGACATTGGACCAGTACAAATGCTGTAACTGAAGGATGGAACACTTTGGACTTGTCACTATGAGAAACAAAAACTCTGTCTGCTTTTAAAATTGGCCTCTCCCAAGGAAAATTCTAATCTTTTGTCTTACCATTTACCATATACATATATGTTCGTTGCGAATAGAGCACGGTAAATTCTACTAAAAGAAATAGAACACGCTATGTTGTTTTCTATGAGCTCAGCTTCACCTCGTTAACAGTGTAACTGTATTCATAGAACATGCTGGATTGTGTTCTAATTCAATGATAAGTATAGCTAAGAAGCCACAGTTTATAGGAATCTATGGGCTCAAACTTGTGTTTGCAGAGAAGGGATTACTAAAACAAAATTTCCCCTGTTGGGGTGGTAGGGATATTTTCATGGACAACAAGAAAAGGAATCTTGCCACTCAAACCTCTTTTCTCTTGAGTTTCTTCTCTTTTCCTTTTGCAGATTTTCTCTGTTGATAAAAAGATACAAGTTACTATGCACTGATGACACCGTGTTTTTATAAAATTTGATTTATCCAACAGTTAGATGTAACACTCTTTTAGTTTTTACATTTAACAGATAGATATAAAATGACAACATAAGAACATTGCACATACAGTCATTAATCGAATGCGAGGTTCCTCGAATGCAGTACGAAATTTGACTTTCTGTTGAAAGTACTCATTACAG
>JAOEHT020180502.1:0-11514 GCA_025448195.2 Parazoanthus atlanticus | reverse complement strand
CTGGTCAAATCCTGATAAATAGCTTATTGATCGAGATAAAGAGTGTTTAAATATCCAGGTCGAAAAAGTGAGTGACTCACGGTAGTATTGTATTATTATGTACTCCAAGTTTTTGATCCTAGGTATTACAAAATGCTGCAAAATTTATTACAATTTGCGTCGAAGACCGTTATTACGAAATGCTGCAAACGTATTAGAAAATGCGTAAGGTTTATTACAAAACGCTGCAAGCTTATTACAAAACACACACGGCGTGCATCAATAGTTGACGGTACGTTTTTTAATTTCTGAGTTTATTTCGGAAGAGGCAGTTTAAGAACGCCGAATTGCACACATAAACCCGTAGAGCTTTTGCCGGCTTCTTCTATTGCAGTATGCACGGTGGAGCTCACATCATGACGTTAATTGTATCGTCAATTAGGAAATAATTGTTGCGACCAGGTAATTAAGTGTTAAGACTAAAACCAATGACTAAATGCGTACACAATAACACAAGACTGACTTTTAACGAAATTAATCAAGTTAATAAACATGGCACTTACTTAGTATTTTTGCGACCTAAGCACGATGGAGATGATATCAAAGCAGTTGGGCGTATGCTGATGCAAATTTCTTCCTTTTCTTCCTTTCCTTCCTTGGTGATGTTATAGATTTTATAATGATTTTTCTTTATACCTCAATTAATGATACTGAAACTATTTCGTCAATAGTTTGGAATGGTGTCTCTCACCTTGGGAAGTAGGTTTCATTATTTCAATTAAATCATGAAGCTATCTGGCACCAAAACGTCCTTTTTTGTATCTCTTGCAATTGTCTTTTCTTATTTTTTGACACAGTTCTCTGAATGCTAACCGCTGTTGAAACAAATAAACTTTTTTTGGTGGTCAGTGAAAACGTTTTCAACGTCAATCAATCCAGTTGCCATGGACAACTTCTTTCAGTTACTTGTGACCACGATGGTTTCACAGTCTCCAACCAAGGTTTCAAGATCTGCTCTGTCTGTGTTACTTTTCCTCACTTGTGACTTTCTGGAATTGGAGGATTTTCCTCGCTTTCAGTTGTTTGTCGCGAGAGAACTTTTCATGCAGAAGCCCGGGCAGAAGACAAAGAACAGTTCCACACTCTTCTGTAAGAACGTCTTCTTTTTTTTTAACTTTACTTTTTTCTTGAAATTTTTCTAAGTAGGAGTATCAGTTTTTAGCTATCCGCCATCTTGAACCTAAAGTCGTGTGAGTTTAGAAAATTCGAATACGCGCTACGTTGACGCTTTAGATAGTTCTGATTGTTTGAATTTAGACAATAGACTGGCGGGAGGTGGAGAAGATCATCTGCCGGACATGGGTCTAACCCATCGGTCTAAATTTAGACAGTATGAGTAATACCCATTTAGACAAGGAGAAGACGGTACCCGTTGACGTTACTGATATGAAGTTTAAGTCCCTCGTGCGACGTTGCTCGGCAAACGTCAAGGGTAAAAATGCGATCAAAACCCCGTTTCCTAAGGCTAGAAATAAAATGGGCCAAGGTCTTGTTTTGATCGGAAACGCCTTAAAAACTACAAATATTATACAATAATTGAAAATTGATCCTATGTTTCAGATTGCTAAATAAAGGCAATAACATGAGCGTTTCTGAATTATACAGTGTGTGTGAGAGTTTGTTTCACGCCTAAGATTTTCAGTTGTTGCCAAAGATTTTCAGTTGTTGCCTAAGATTTTCAGTTGCATGTGCGCCTAAAACTTAAGCTGTGTGCCAAAAACTTGAAACTGACTAATTGCACAAATGCACCTTGAAAAAAAACGAAATTCGAGTCCTGTTTGCGCTTCACGCTTTTCAAAAGTCCACCTTTTTTAAACAGCAGTGTATGTAAACAGTTTCAAAGTTGTTTGATTTCGACGTGTATGCAAAGTTTACAAGGATAAAAAGAAGAATTTAACGTTGAGGGTGCAAGATATAAAACCTTAATGGGTTAAAAAATTATTCAAAAGACCTAGATTAACGATAATCTAAATAAAATAGTACTAAAGTTACAATATTTGACATGTTTATAAAAAAAAGTACATAACATTATGTACATCTGTACAGGAAAGGTTTATCAAAAGCAACAAACAGGGGAAGAAAATGGATTTGATGATACCGTTTATTATCCGTCGCAGAGACGACCAACTGTTCTATGGTATCGACCATCCTCATAGAGGGGCGTGTCCTATTCTCCTCTCTTTACTCTTTCCTCCCCATTGCGCCTCTCGCCCCTTTATCGTGTTTTGCTCGCCGGATTGCCATCAACAGGCCCGTCGTTTGCAATTGTTCTCCCTTTTCTATTCAAACCCATACCCGCAACGTGCCAAAAGCGTCTAGAATTTTAGCTTTCTTGCACTGCCGACCTATCGATGGCACTTTGAACAAGGTCGCCTAAGAATTTAAGCGCTTGGCTCACTTCCATTGGAGAATCTTTCGCGGGGGACGAATCTTCCTCCAACTGCTTTTCGGTCGCCGTTTTCATTTCGAGTAGATCTACAGCCAAGTATCGATCCAAGTTGTTCAACATGTCCTGTAATTTTGCACTCAAAGCGGCTCTTGGGGTGGCCTTCTTCATCCAATCGAATAACGGCTTTGCTGGCTTCTGCTGCTCCCACAAATCTTGAAATAAATTACTTGAAGGGATGAAAAAGTCTGGGCAGTTGTTTTCTCTAAGAAAAGACAGAAGATTTATCAAAACAGCTCTCAACGCCTCTTCCGGGTTTTCTTGCCAAACGTCCTCTCTTTGCTGACAGCAGGTCCAAAACATTGCCATCTTTAAGTGATACGCCTTTAGTCCAGAAATGTCCCCACTGCTTTGAAAAGCATCAACATCTAAGTAATTTCTCTTGAGTAGCTCTAAAATAAGGTACACCGCTCTTTGAGACTCGTTGAATTCACTTTCTAATCTCATTACGGCGACTGAAAAATCGTAGGTCCAATCTCGTGAATCCCCTGCATTGGAACAAGGTTTGGGAACCGCATGACAGCCTTTGTCAACGATTTCGTTCACCACACTCTTAGAAGGCCAACTCAACTCGCGTCTTTGAAAGTCAGAAGAATAGCCTGGCCAAGGGACTCTGATTGCAGCTAGTTTATTAACAAAACATATAAACTTGAATTCCTTTCCGTTTACGCTGATCGTCAACTCTTCAGTTTTGAAGGTTCGAGAGAACTTGGGAAGAAGTGAAAATTTGTTTATGTGAACTTCTTTCTCTCCGAAGATACCGTAGTCATATTCTCCTGGAATAAATTTTTGGTATTGGCAAGAACGAAGAAACGTGTTGCTGGTATCGGCGTCGTGCTCGAAACGGTCTTGATAATTTGTGGTTTTACCGCGCATTTCTAGGACTTGCAACCAAACGACTGGATTTGAATCAGGAGAATTCGGTGTCTCTTTCACAGCGAGGGTCATACAAGGGACTTGGGGAACCATTTGCTCCAAATAAATTGGAAGGTGGACGTTTTGGTGAGGCCTTTCATAAATAACTTCTACATTTACAACATGAGAGGCATCAGGACGCTTTCGAAGAAGAGAAAACAGGGCTGATGAATTATCGACAAGAATGACGTCGTCATATTTGCGTTCAAAGCTATGTGCTTCGACCTTCACTTGTAGGTATCTCACAAGTGGCTGTATTTCTCGCTGTCTTTCCATGAGGTGACGACCAAGAGCGTACACTCTACTCTCTTTGTCAACGGATACATGATGCGTGTTCACTTCTGGCCGCACGGCAGTCGTTTTTGCGTTTATAGGGTCGTTTCCAGTTGGCACTGTGTTTGGACGCAGTTTTTGTTCGCTAGTCATTTGGCCATTATTAATTACTTTAGCCGACTGTTGACGGGCGTTTGTAGCTCCCATTACAACGCAAAAAGGCGACGATCTGCGAACAATTATTAAGTTTGCATTAAAAATACCACCTTTTTGTTAAACGAGGCTTAAAAGAGGCAGCTTCGTTTAGCATAAGATATTGAACTGACACATCAACGCCCGTAGCTCGATGAAAATTTAGACAAGGTGGGAACGTTTATATGAAATTACAACAAATTGATATAGATTCCTTACTCCTGAAAAACCATTTCCATGGCAATCGTAGTTGACACATTTGCAATCATCATTTTGCAATGCGACACAATCGGAGTTATACATACGCGAGTTGTCAAAGTTCATGATAGTAATAAGACTTCAAAATATTAAAACTTACTCAACAGTCAAATTGTTGTATTCTTGGTGACCAAACAAATGTAAACTGATAAATTTGGAATGTATTCATAGATTATGACGTAATATGGTCTCATTACTTGGGAACTTTCTAATACATGATATATTTGAATAATTTTGCTTTCTTCAGCGCAATCTTTGTCCGAAAAATATTGAAGTTGACACTGAAACGGGTAACAGTTTAAACATAGAGCGAAACTGAATATTATATACTGTGGGCAGTGTGGCTAGGAGGAGCTACAGCACGGTAATGACCTTCGCATTAAATTTGATATCTCTTGCGCCTCTTCAAACATAATCCATGTACTTTTTCAAAAAGAAGAACTAACTTTTTTATTTCGTAAGATTGACTTCTGTTTCTTACGCGCAACGAAATCGGCAACAATTTATTCCAAATCCTTGTACAATGTGTCTACAAATGCTTTTTTCATGGGTTTTTTCGGTCGAAGTTGGTCTATATTCCTGCGTTTTATGCCAAGTTCAGCCTAAATTATTCCAAAATTTTTCCTTTATTTACTGACTATTAGACTGATTCTGAAATGATTGGCAGGATATAGTGCATATTCGATGTTGAGTTAAGCTGTCAAAGTCTATTTTCATTGTACAAGTTCAATGATTCGTACAGTCAGCAACTATTCAATTGAATTCAAGAATAGCAGATTCAGTTGCCAAAACGACATTCAACAATTTGCAAATTAAAAATTTAAGGAAAAAGGCCTGTTGTGTTACATTTTGCTAGTTTAGTCACGATTTTCATTGTTTTAGTCGAAATGATAATTACATATAAAAGATTTTAAATCGCCGTGGTTCAAAACTTCAGCTTGCTAACCCTTTCTCTCCTAAGAGTGTCAAATGACAAGTCGCCAAATTCTCATTACTTGTCTCCATACATTTCCTATTAATAAGTCGGGAGAATTTTGCATCTCATCGTAGAGAGTTTGGAGTGGATGATCAGATCTTTTATCCTCATAACCATTCAGCTTACCTGGTTAGGACCAGGAGTCACAGCATGGCGCATGTGCAGTGTTTGGTAAGGGCAGATCTTTTTTAAAGACAAATATGCTGTGCACACATAATATATTCTACTGTTTAAACAATTAGAACCTATTTGTTTATGTTGTATCGTCTTTTCAAAGTAAAATTTTAAAACAGAAGTCCAGATAGAAAATTGACAAAGTCTTGCACCAGTTCGTTAATGTATTTAAAAGGATGAATAGCTGTGTGATATGAAGACAAACTCAGTAGCACTCACGGTGGGGAAGGGGATAGAGTTGATCTCTGAAATAATATAGAAACACTTTGAATAATTGTTTTCATGTAATGCAACTATCAATGTTAAGCCGGAGGAGAAGGCCGGGCATATGTGGAGGAGTTGACAGTCAGACTAACTGCCCGTGGTCAGTGGGGATGTTTGACCTTTTTAATAAACTTTCTGACAAGTATTTACAGCGAATAAGTTACTCTGACCGTTAGCGTTTACGATGCATTTATCCCAGGGGAGGGAATTTGAACCGAGAAGTTCTTGTCTGAGTCTAATCTTTTTATTGAGCAAACTGTACTCTCCGTGGGACGTGGGCGTTTTATAGAATCATGGTTCTGTTCAGGATACGCACTTGTCGTGAATCACGCTTATTGGTCAAAACTCTATAGATAAATCAGAAACATTCTAGAACTGTTGCAAGTTAATCCAGAATGCCGTAAAACTTCACATTAAAGCCCTTGGCCTATATACGTTTGTAAGGGGTTTGGGTGGGCTTGAAAACGGGGGCTTATATCCGTGGGGGTTATAGGCGGTATAAAATCCCTCCGGATATGAGCCCCATCCCTCCCCCCATGGATCCACTTCATATATAGGCTCATCTAATGTATTCTGGTTATAAGTCCTATTCCTATTTAATATTCCTTGTTTTCTTATGAATACCACAATTTCAAATCGAAAGTTAGGAATCTATAATACAATTGGAGCTTGGAACAACACTGATTTGAATGTCATGGTAGGTTAGTTTTGTATTACTTAACGTAGTTTTTATCGTACAGCTTTATATAAGCCCCCCGGATTAAGACCCGTTTAACAGCCCACCCATAACCCATTGCGAACTAATTTTAGCCCAAAGCTTTAATGTGGGATTTTACGGTAGTTATTTTAAAATAGTCAAAGAGTCTCGAATCTACTATTGGAGTGTCTATAGTCGAAGAAATGGTCGTGAAGATATGTTCAAATCTCTTCTTTGCACATTCACAAACACGCTTAGCATTTGTAGGTCCCTTAAATTTGGGTCAATCCAGGTTTTAACGAAAATATTTAAATACTACAAAATATCATTGTAAAAAAACGTGGAAGGTTGTCGTATCTTGCCTTAATATGATGACGTCTGAATGGATTTAAAAACGAGTTTAAAATAAAATAAATTTCAACGGCTTGACATAGAGAATAACTATTTGCATTAGCCGTCAAAAGCCCTAAAGTATAACCGTTAGCCATCATTTATTTGCATTTTTTAACCGTCAGGTGCCCCTCCTTCTCAATTATGACCCTCATTATCGGTGAATCATTTTCGCTCTTTTTTCCAACTAACGAGACACTTGATCGCGACCTGATGTATTATAAATTAGCTAAAAGTATGGCAAAACTGTACCTGCATGCTCGAACTGACCCAAGGGCAATCAGTCGGACGCCGAGCGAAGTGAGAGGCCGGAGGGTGATTCCTTTTTTTTGACTCGCCAAGTTTTATTTTCGCCTACACCGACGCGACAGACTGCCCCAGGATGCTATAAGTGATGCGTGAACTCAGCTAAATTTTATTTGTTTTTTCTTAACGTTCTTTGTCTTGTTCTGTTTTCCTGTGTGTGAACCGACCGTGAACATGTATATTTCAAAAATATAACACTGGCCACCTGGCATTTTTAGCCCTTATGGTTATTTTCACTGTAACCTGTAAATATTTTGTAACTGTTGTTTTGAGGACTTTACCAAAATTCCATTTTGTGAAGCCACAATGCATTTGGACAGCGGTTTAGCTACAACAGAATATAATCAAACATGGCGGAGAGAGACAGCTGATGGTCCCAAGCCAATCATATGAAAATATTTCCATCCTTTCATCTCCGATCGCCTCCAACTTGAGAGCAAGTATTTCTAGATTATTTATCTTTATTTCATGCAAGAGAAAACCTATCTGAAGGTTGTCCTTCTGGGCAAAGTGAACAGTGGAAAAACATGTTTGGTGACGCGGTACATAACGCGTTCTTTCAGCGAAGAAACCCCTTCTGTAAGTATGTGTATTGTTTTGAATAGGCATCGATCCAGCTGATGCAGCATTGAACATAATTTTATCATTGCAATAGGGAATTTCATTTTGGCGAGGAGCTACGACCAGATCTGCAAGGGTCATGATTGATTTGTGCATCGATAACTAACGATTAATAGTCATAGATCGTAATGTCTGAGAACGGCGTTTTACACCCATTGAATTCTAATTTGTTTTTGTTGTTTTGATTGAGGATGTTGTAACAAAACCCAATAACCCGTATCCTATTCGTAGTTAATGAGCAGACGGAAGCTGTATTGAGCCCCAGATCTCAGTCAACGGATTAATAGACAAATACCGCGAACGCTTCATTTTTTAGCCGTTCTTCTGTTTTTGACATATTCTTGTTGACAAGTGCTGTTTTTGTGCATGAAAATTTTAGAAGTTGATATATGAAACATTCGACCTTCGCACTTATGGACAATAAAATTAAAAACATAGGACTTTGTAGTAATTTTTCTAATTTGATTTCTTTCGCAATCTTACAGAAAACGAAAATATACGGCTAGCTATGACAGTATCTATTCTATTATATAATTATAATATTACATATACGGGCGATCAATATATATTCTGATGTTTATTTTGCCTCGAACCAGACAATAGGCGCAGCATTCTGTAGAAAGGATCTCTATATACAAGGCAGAAACCTTTCATTGGCAATATGGGTGAGTTGAATAGTCTTATAACAAGTCTGTTTAGCACGGTTTTTTTTTACTGCTGGTCAACAGTAAGCCTTCTTTGGATACACTGTTAACAATCTGTGGTGTGTATATTGACAGAAGGGATGGCTAGTATTTTATTTTTATAAGTACTGGTACACATATACACTGATGCAGGTCCTTTGCTTGGCGCTATTTGTTGAAGACATTACTCAAATGTGTTACTAGTAAAATTAGAAGCCCTGTGTTAGTTGAATTCATTTTGTTCCCTGATAATTTATGATTTGTGTGAAAGTTTAAAAGCATTGTTGTAAGCACAATTTGCAATTTATCATTTAACTTGTTTCATATGGATATTTGAGCTTGTTTTTCATGAGTGATGCAAGAGTTGTTTTTAATGACACAAGTACAAGCATTATGATCAAATTTTTCCTTTTCTTGCTCCTGCACCTAGCTTGCACATGCATTGCTTGCATTCCTCATGAAAACAGAACACAACACAAGCACAAGATAAATGAAGAACTTCTATTTTCTTACACTTGAGCTTGCATTGTTGCCTAATATTCTTGCACCAAGGGTGTTTTCACAATGGAATAGTTGGAGTTTCTGTACTTGTATTACATCACTTGTGAAAACCACTAGCACTCAAAGAGTTGTGAAACTTAAGTTGCTTGGAGTCACTGCAGCACATAATATTCCCTGCAACAACAAAGTCATTGCAAGACAAGTTTTTGTAGATTATGATTGTCAAAAGGATTGCAGCAACTTGTCTCAGGATGTTTTTGTCAATATACACAAACTTGTGCAACTTAAATTTTTAGTTGCTAGGAAAATATTTGCACCATGTAATGCCATCCCCATTTTTTCAGTTAAAAAAAGGCTGAAAAAATAATTCCGGGCTAGGTGACACATGTAAATACAGGTGCATAGGCAGTCCAAAAAGTTCCGCATAGCATACACCAAATGTATATAATTTTTTAAGGACTGCTGAAGCAAGGTCCGCTCAAATTTGAGATGCACCCCCCCCCCTGCAAAAAATGCTGGTTACGCCTGAAATACTGCTTAAATTGTACAGTCATGTATGCAGACACATGTAACACCAATACCTGTATGTGCGAGTTTATGAAAAAAAATTAAAGCAATAGTTAATTGCAATTTTAAAAATATGAATTGGTAATGCGACCAAAATATTTTGCAGGCTGCAAAATTTGTCCAGCGGGTTGTTTGTGAAACTGTCTCAAATGGAAAATTTAATGTTAAAGTTGGTTTTTAAATGGTTCTCAGAAATGACACGTTACAATGAATGTTTGATGAAAATTAGGGAATGAACATTATTTTTGATACTTTTAGAAACAAAATTTTGGGTCACTTGGACAAAGGTAAACAGAAACAAAAAGAGGGGATGGTCTAACAGGGAATCAATTAAATGTATCCCAGTACATTGTATTGATTGAATGTTATTTGTTATTGTTCCAGGACACAGCAGGGGCCGAGAGGTACCAGGCTATGAGTGCAATGTACTACAGGAGTGCACGCGCTGCATTAATATGTTTTGGTAAGCAGTGAGCTAAAAGATCAAAATGTTTGTTGATCATATCTGAGCTAAAATTTTAAATAAGACTTTTAATTACTAGTCAAGCAGGTAGTTCACTTTGAAGTCCTGACTTTTTTCAAGTAATTTTTCATATTAATATTAATTTCCTGAGTTTTTTTGTTGTTTAAGAAAAACAGACCTACATTTAGATTATCTCACTCATCGTCTTCTTAAGGCAATGTTATAATTTAGAAGCATTTAATTAAATTAGTGCTACATATGTCATGTCTATTTATAACCTATGACGGCAGTTTTCAAACAGAACATTTTACTGTAAGTTTCATTAAATTTGGCAAGGTGATGGTTTTACAAAAACCATTACATGTATTATTCAGTTGTGAATTTTTCACAAAGTCGCAAAATATTTAAAATAGCAAAAGACTACCAAAATAAGTACATGTATGTTAAATTATATTTAGTGTGATTTAAAAAGGAATTTGGAAAGTGAAAGCGGTCTAGTTATCAAATGAATATATAACTTACTTTTATTTTCTTGCGTCAGTTATGTAGATGGCCCAGTGTTATCAGTTTGCATATAAATATATTTAATAATTTGAAGAACAAAAAAACAATGATGAATCTTGTTGCCACGTATTTCCCATTAAATTAATGAAAGCATATAGCTTGGACAATAACAGTAGTCAGAACATAATATTTATTAAAAGTGCTTGCAGGGGACACATTGTGCAGCAGAGTAATTTCCCTGCTTCTTGAGCATAGTTTCACTTTCCAAAAGCAAGAAATCATTACATTTTACAGATTGATGGAAGTACAGACAAGCATCTTGTGCAATCATGTACTTCTTTCTTAACAAGCAGCTACTTAGTGATACATATTTTTACATAAATTCAATTTGTAGCATGTCCAAATTCTGATAATTTTTATTGATTTACAAGTAAGTTCTAGAAAGTAATTAACATACCCCCGACCACATAGGAAATTTCTAGGGGGAGGGGTGAGGTGTATCATAGGTCAAGTTTTTTCAAAGGAATGTTTGGGATCAAACTGGAAATTCTTTGGGGGGAAGAGGTACCAACCAAGACTTCCTTCGCGTGGGGGTATGGATATATTCTGTAACCATACAACTCCAACTGCCCTTTATTTTCTTCTATGTCAGATCTGACAGACTCAACAAGTTTTGATAAGGCCAAGTATTGGGTCGACCAGGTGAAAGCTGCAGAACCAGTAAGTCAAAGTGTGATTTGATTTAAGTATGGTATGTTGGTCCATGATTTTGGACCCTGTTTTACTTAAGTACTACTTAGACTGGTACCTGAATTGCTTCAGAATTCACAAATTATAAAGGAAGAAACTAACATAATTTTCATTTCACATTATTTCTGAAGGACTGCAGAATATATCTGTGTGGCACCAAACTAGATCTTATTGAGGAAGCCTTGCAACCCAGGGAGGTTCAATCAAGGACAGTAATTAATTATGGAAAAGGTACGACATGTGACAACTTAAATTTGTATGCCAAATATCATTGGAAAAGTGTACTACGTGCTAATCATGCGCCGTCTGACACACTACAGAGTGTCACACAGATGTAAAAGGGATATGATATGATGATAATGATGATGATTGAATGTCAGTCGATACCAGCATGTTTGAACACCATTCTGACTAATCAGAGCTAGAGGTAATACATTGTATCAGATCTTGGTACATGTACATCCATAAGTTCAATTCTCCTCTTCATCACTGTCT
>JAOEHT020180422.1:0-11515 GCA_025448195.2 Parazoanthus atlanticus | reverse complement strand
AAAGGTGGATTCAGGGAGGGGAGAGTATGTCGTAACACGATTGCGCAAGAATCACGATTTTGGGTCGGAAAAAAAAATCAAAAACAAACCAGACCGGATTTACACCTCGGGCCACGTGCCGTAGCCCGAGTAATTAAATCCTCATAATCTCAACTAATCAAAATGTTACGTTCGCCTGTCCGGTCGATGGATCTATAGAAACTTTTTTACGGCCCTTCGATTCACTTTGTACACTTGCAAAACACAAATATGTATAAGGCAGATTTTCTTCAACGCTATTGCAGCAGTATATTTAATCATCCGTTTGCATGTCTTGGAAGCTTCAGAGATTGTCATCTCATACTGGCTCCCAACTTTCCTCATTCGTTCCATATCCATTTCCACGTTATTGGTGGAGGAATATTGGCCGTAGTTCTGTGCACTTTGTTCAAACTCGAGCTTTGTATGCAACTCTGTTAACTTTAAACATGGAAAAGCTGTGTATTGTGAAGGAAATCGTTAAACGTGTGACGGTTCAATTTCAAATCTTTAAACTATGTTAAATTGTGCGAGGGTGGAATATGTTCAAGTGATCAAGATATCTTTCTTAGACAACACTTCCTTCCGTGCAGCAACTGACTGTTCTTGTCGTACATCCTAACTGTCACTCGTTCTGGGTTCTGAAAAAGTGGAGAACAGATTACTATCGCAAAGGGATTCTTTCTAATGTGAAGAAAGGCAGAGTATGTTCTCTGGTCGCAAATTGCCCTATAATAATCCGAAAAGTTCAGAGAACATATTGCAGGTAGCCAAACCAAGAACCGACTATATGAAGCGCAGCTTTGGGTACTCTGGGGCTGTCCTTTGGAACGGACTTCCATCTGAGCTACGTGAGCCTTTATCCCTGGAGTCCTTCAAATCGATGACTTACTTTCATCAAAAGGCACCCACACGGCAAACACGCAAAACAGTATTTTATAGTGTTTTTTCTGACCCAAACTGTAAATAATTATACTGATGTTTTTAACCGTGTTAAAATAAAGTTTGAGATTTGAAGGCTTCTGTAGTATATGCAACAGGAAAATATATACCTCCACGCATAATCGTTTTTAGAATTTTACAAAACGTTTTGAGCACTCCGAAGTTTTTTAAGGATTTGCGATTATTTCCAAAGATTTTCCGAAAATTTTGCATGATCCAAACATTAGTTCCAGGACGTCGATGTCACGAGAGCATTGCCAAAAAATTGTTCCAAGACGTTTTATGCCCTTTCCCAAATTTTTTGAAGATTTCCGAACGCTTCACTGTTTACGAATTCGATTCCACACAACTTTCATATGACAAAATACTTAGTTGTTGAGAAAGGTCGGGCCGGCCTGAAAAGTATTTGATTCTCGGTCACTGAGTGCGTGGGCTGGATTGTACGTCATGACTTCAGTCAAATATTTTCCCGGCCGAGCTGAGCTGAGTGCCGCCCTTAGTAATAAGCACATGTACATATCTTCACATCGGACACGAGTATTTTTCTGGAAAATATTCACACGTACTAACACTACATCTGGAGCCGTAGTAGCGTATCATTCTGAAGATTTTCAAAGAACCTTCAAAATAAGCCAAAAGCTTAAGAAAAACTCCGAACTAGACCGACGGTTTAAATTCCGAACATTTTCGGCGGAAATTTCTTTAAAATCGTCAAAAGCCTTCTGAAAACCTTTTCAACAATTTCCGAAGATTTTTAGTCTGCGTAGCAAGCGCTAAAGGAAAGGGGAAAAGAGGGGAGAGGACGGGGGGAGAAAACTTCCTCCTCTCCGGTCTCCCCCTTCCCTCTTTTCCCTTCTCCCTTTAGCGCTTGCTATGCATGCTACACAAGCTAAAGATTTTTGGAAAATGTCCAGACTCTACGTGTTTTTTTGTCAGCATATTAAACGAAAAAAATACACGGCAGCTAAGAAACAATATTTTTACGAAAGAACGCATTTTCAGTATCACAGGAAAATATAATTCATATCTTCGCGCCGCCGTGCGCGTGTACACGTAGTAACCAATATCCTCTGGATCTATATTCTGAACTGAGGTGTGACACTTATCAGCAGTGTTGATGTGATCTTTCCTTTTTTGGTGATACACGCCCTTTAGTCCGTTAGCTAGCTGCGAGTGAAGTGAGCCATACAGAAACTCACTGTAGCACTTCCACTGTCTGTTCTCTTGAGGAGGAAACGTTGTGCATTCCTCTACCAGCGTTGGGTTTGATGCAGTTCTAAAGGAACCATTTATATATCACATGTTGCCGCGATGACCGCCGAGAAGTATGGACGCAAAGAGGTAAGGAATAGCATCTAACGACATTTAGCTAATATCAGCTGGCGGTTGCAGGGTGTCGTGCCGGTAATAGAGAGCTGGAGATCATGTATAAGCATCATTTTGACCATCTATGCTTGAAACGATAGGAATGGAAATGTGACACAAAATATTTCGCCGTGACGCTTGCTAAGCTTGTAGAACTTGCGCTATCTTCCCTAAAATAAGAAGTCTTAGAAGAAAAATGGACTGCTGTACACTCTAATCCAACGTAAAATGTAGTCGCGAGATCATTTCTGTCGCTTGCCGTTTCATGTCATACGTGGTCCTTTTCAAAGATTAAAATATCTCTGTAGTCTATTAACACCGTTTCAATATCTCCATATTAATTATGTCGGCTCCCTCACCATAGAACATCTGAAGTTGTTGTTTTAGCGTGTGATCAACCGTAGTATCGCGATTTAGTTTTTAAAAGAGGGCCGTCAATATGTTGATTTTCGGCTCAAGATTGAATAACAATAGATAGAGGTGGATTGCATTCATGAATGATGATAAGTTTTCCTGGCATAATACCAGTGTCACTTAACAAGCTTTTACAACTCGCAAATTTAGAATGTATTCTAAAGTCTTATGATCGCCGACCACGTAGTTTTGAATTTACTTTTAAAATGCTTGTGTTTGTCAGAAGTTGTTTTCTCACAAAACCGTTGCGTGCATGAAATTAAAGAAAAAAGTATTTCCGCACTGACATGATTTAAGCACCATTTACATCAGGATAGCTATTAAATTACACCCAAGCCTCGCCTTCGAAGAAATTTATCATTTTACGAATTCTTTTACGATATTCCAATTACGCGGCAAACGTTAAAATAACAGTTATCAATATCCACGCATAAACAGTATTCACGTGCCAACGGTGGAGAATTGCGTGGGGTGAATTTTGAGCAGCAGACTACAAACGTGTATCATACTCTTGATTCACGTTCACATTTCAACCTTTGAAATATAAACGGTTCACCTCTGTTCTCCCTTGACTTTGACATAAAAAGAGTCAGAATATTTAAAATATTTAGAATATTTTTATGTTCTCCTCATGTATACTAACTAGAAAATGTAACAATTTTAGCTTCCTTTGTAAACTATGCAAGGCCGAGTCGCGACTATCCGCTGGCCGCTTAGCAGTTTAAACCGTTGTTTATGACGTCACAATTATGTCATATACCTTTTAGGATTTACAGCTGTTTGAAAAACTTTGACATCTGCATAGAGCAATACCAAGCACGAAAGGAATTATGGGAGCCGTGTATTCGACATTGCCCAAAACACAAAGCAAACAAAACTAGCAAAGCTGAAACTGAGCAATTTTGAGAAATTATAGCAAGAAGCAAAATTAGAATTCCCGCCATACTTTGCGGGTTGGGTATTGCATTTGTCACAGGTATAGCTGTATGTTAGGGAGCACTGAAGAGTACATCATATCGGTATCTGTAGTGCAACCTGAGTAGATTGATGTTTTAAAAACGCTAACAGGCTGTCTGTTGAAAAACAGTGCTATATGACGTCATTACGCCTGATAACTAATTAGTTACCTCTTAATCAAAAATCAAGTACAACTTATCATATTCAACAATCGTGCAAAGTTTCGTTCCTTTTTCCGTTGAGTTGTAAAAACATTTTCCTTATGAAGTAATCCGCAACTTTTTCGTTCTTGCCAACTGTATTGTTCCATGGTGCCAATTTCCGTCGTCGTCGGACTGAAAATTAAGGAATCTGCTGCTTCAGTAAAAACTGTTTCCCAGTTGGATTGATTTATATACGTTTTTGACAGTTTTACAGCCGATTCAATACATTCACTCACCTGTCAGGCAATGCGAACTCACTGTCGGCGTACCGTCTTCGCATCCCGTTCTCAGCCTTGAATGTCTCTCACGAGTTTGAAAAATATAAAGAATCGCAATTAAAGACTTGAGCTGCCAATACGATTTTTATATGCGGCGTTGGATGAACATTTTTGTCCCTAGGGTGTTTCAGTCTTTTAGTCCGATTAAATGATGTACGGCACGAAGTCAGGGAAAAGTTAACTCAGGAGTTATGTATGGTCTAGAGTAATAACTTATTGGATAGAGAATTAGAATTGCGGAAAAGCCAAAATCCTGAAGGATTGTGGGAAGCCAAAATCTTGACTGAACTCGCGATTAATCCTGAATTTTGGAAAGTTCGCACTGAGATTCTGATTTCAATATTTTCGGGACGATCGCAGAAAAAAACTGTGTTACGTTGATTTACATAAGAATATAAAAAGATTTAAATAATTACTTAAGTTAAAATTACAAATTGATGTAAAATTACAAAGTATTTTAAAAAATGGTTGTTGAATAGAAAAATGGACGATATCTGATACATATGGAAATTGCAATATTACCGGAAAATCGAGTCACTGAAGCCTTTTCGCCATGACTCGTAGTTAGGCGTACCGTAAAATCCCACATTAAAGCCCCGGGGGGAGGGTTTGTATCCGGGGGGGTGTTTATAAGCGATATTATAACTGAACGTTTCGGAACGAACAGATACTCAGTCTGTTCAATAAATTTAAAAAACTAACATGCCGTGACATATAGTATGATTAAAATTATTGTTTCTAGCTCCATTTGCATTGTAGCTTCCTAACTTTCGATTTGAAATTGTTGTGTTCATTTAAGGAAACAAGGAACATCAAAGAGTAAGGAGCACTTTTTAAATATAACCGGAATATATAAAACGTGCCTATATATCGTTATATGAGGGTTTATATCCAGGGGACTTTATATAACCGGGATATTTTTTGTTAGCAAGTAGATGGGCTAATATTTGGGAGGGGGAAGGGCTTGTAACCGGGGGAGGCTTTAATGTAGGATTTTACGGTATTTCCAGCGATTTTCACAAAGCCTATCAGTATTAAATTTCTGGGTCAGATCACGCCCCTGAACCTCCGCGCGTGCCCTGCAGGACACCGTAGTACCCAGAGAGTTTGTGGCGCCCGTTTTAACCTCTCCATTTTCGGAGATGCTCCGCGGTAAGTGCAGAGAAAATAGCAATTACACATGCATTTTTGAATGCAATGAGCATTCTTAATTCTTGTAAATATAACAGACAGCAAATTTTTTTTCGTTCCTTGGTAACACCGCTGTGTGGTTGTGGGTTGTGCGCCCGCGGTACTTGTTTCCCGGGTTGAGATTGGAAGTGGTAGTGGAGTGATCTGTTTTATTTGGCAAGGGGAAAAAACGGAGAAAGGTGGTCTTTCCAGAAGGAAAGTAGAATTGTGTATAAGATGACCGAGGCCTCGCAAGAGATAGAGGTGAATTATCACCGCCCTAAAAAGGTAAGAAGTGCAAGATTCGTACGTTAAATTTGAATCGCTCGCTGAATAATTTTGTGCTAGTTTTCAGGATGAGGATCGTAATTTGTCGAGATTCCGTTTCAACTTATGGGCTTACAAATATTCTGATAGCATCATATCGATTCCTTCAAGCTGAAAGTAAGATAACTCCCGCATTCTTGGTTTGCATGATATCAGACCTGGACAATCTATTGGCAGTTTAATCAAGCTAGTTCTGTTGACAAAACATGGCGTCACTTCGGCTTTCGTCCGTTGTCAGTCTGAGATTTGGCACTCAACACTTTTCGCTTTGTGTGGCTACCTAAGATTAAAAAACAGATTTTAAAAACAATATTCTGAGGGTTTTAAAAGATTGATATAGTCCCAGCTTTTCCCTTTTTAAATCTCAGTGGAGTCGTAATCTTTGGTTCTTCAGATCGAGAATGGTACTATAACTATAAGTGCTCGGCGACTAAACGTAAGTGAAGAAACTTGAAGTCAGTTTTTGCAGACAAAACTAGTTCCTGCTCAAATTTGATCAAACAATCTGCACATTTATTTCCTATGGAAGTTGGATAGAGTCCATATTTTCCCCCGTGGAAGCTGTCTAGCTGTTGTGTTTTTAATTGAAAATGGGGGGAGTCTGGTTGCATGATAATTTTGCACAAGTATATAGCAAATGTCGTGACATGCATTGGGTGTGGATGTGTTTTGATAGGCATTTTTGGATTTCTGTTGATTGACATTGTATTGCGAATTGCAGAATCTGATGTTTTTTCGCTCAGCGAAGAGCATTTCGCAAGTACGAGCGTGGAAGTTAAACGAAAACTAAATGTAAGCAAAATGTAAAAAAATGCTAATTGGAAAACGACTTTAGACTGAAGTGAAATTATCGATCGGTAGCTCGAATGTAAGATACTGACATTTGAATAAGTGGATGTAATATTATAATTGATATAATATTTGAAAGCACTTTTTTAATGTTTCGCAAGTACACGATTGTTTGAGCAATTTCTGGTACAGCAACAATATATATATATATATATACAATTGTCCAAATTTAAATCATCTGCTTGCTGCTAATTCGGTCATGATGTTTATATGAACAAACTGAATTCCATTCATGTGAGTCATTTGGTTCCACTCGATCGTGGGTAGATCTTCCTGTTTGCACGTTCTTTGTTTCTGTTACTTCAAACTATATCCTGTTTCTGAGATTCTAAGAATTTGAAATTACGACAATAGAATTATGGGTGTGTTAAAATGTTAAGAATAGTATATTTATTCAAGTCATTGTTGTCATGTAAATAAACTTCATAGTTGGTCTAAAATCTGGCTAGAATTAAACGAATGTCTGAAGAAGACAGATAATACATTTTGAACTCTTAAAGGTAACTTTAAGTAGTCAATATCAATTGCTGAGAACGTCTGTGATTTGATGGGTTTCAGCATTTTAAAAAGTTTAAAAACGACGTGCAATATTTAATTCCATCCTGACAGTATTTTGAAACACAGTGTAGGAGTGGCAGGTGACCAATTCTTTATTGATTGGCATTAATTCCACTCTTTTCATTTTGGATGAAAATTACTGTTATATAATTCTTAGTGAGTTTTTCATTAAAGAAATTGCTAGATGTTATTACCTGAGTGCCAAACTCCATCCAAGTGTATCCAATTATCTGACAATGTTTTTATAGGTCCACTGAGCTAAATATCACTTGTTTGTGTTGGTACAAACTATATTTTGTAGAGAAGTACTGGCTCTCAGGTAAATTCAGAATATATGTCAAAATACAGGTCAAATAGAGCATTTGTATCAATGGTACCTACACTTTTGAAAGATCCACCAGCCTGTGCTAGGAGTCTATAGTATTAAATCATTTTCATCTGGTTCACAAAACAGCTGAAATGTTTATCTTTCAAGACATTTCATTTGTGTAGTAAAGTACATGTTTTGAAGGAGTTGCATATCTTAACATTTTGTTCTTAATTTGTGCTTGAGAAAATATTATACAAGAAGTGTTGAATGTATGGATGCTTAAAGTGTTGTTTTTGTAAAAGTTAATAACAGAAATGGCAGTGTTTGGACTTAGCAATGTAACACATTATAGTCCTGATAGCTAAGTAAACTTTGAATAATGTATAGAAAACTATTCAGTGAAAGAGATTATTAAAGTTTGAAAGAAGTGTGAAACTTCAGGAAAATGTATGGGAAGAGAACATCAAATGAAAATGCACAAGTCTTGAGCAGTAGAAATGTATATATACAGAATACATTCTGGTTATTCTGCTATCTGGAGCAGAAAACACTGGATGTATTCCAAGTAACCCAGAATAAGAATAGCTCCCAAGTGAATGCTTAGTCCAATAATTCTGGCCATTCTTATTTTGGAGTATCCCCAAATAATGGCATCCTTACTTTTGTGCCAGTCGTGAAATCAGACATTGAAGACAGGAGAGAGAGTTAAAGTTTATGCTGCTGCCACGATTGTGTAATTCCAGAAAATACTTGCACCCCCCCTATTTTTACCACTCTGGAAATTCTTCGAGACCTCCTCCCTTTTGAATTTCCTCTGTTGTCGTGGTTTGGATATTTGTGGATTCATCTGAAGCCAACAGTAATTCTCAATTTTCAAATTTTGTGAAATTACTTGCACTAAACACTTCTGCATTTGGGACTGTTCTTCCAAGACAAGAAGTTGTTGATATTCTTGGTTTGTATAAGATCATTGCTATCATAATGGTTAGTTTCTTCATAGGGTTTCACTTGCTACATGTAGTATAGTGGAACCCAGTCTTCCCACAACTCCAATAATATGGACACTCATTAGTGTGACCATCTTGTTATTTATATGGTCACTTTGTTTTGGTCCAAAAAGCAGTTTTTTCCTATCTAAAAAAACCCTTTTTGGTGGATCAAAATTCAGCTTTTGTCCAGGTACACTCATGTAACAATTTTTTTTTAAATTTTAGGCACACCACCTAAATCTTAATTACACTTAAACTGCTAATTTATGTGTTTTCAAAGGCAAATATGACCATGTGTTAGCAAATTTAATTAATGGGATGGGATTCACAAAATCCCACCATTTAATACTTTTCTGAAAATTGATGTGCAAATATTTTGAATCATTTGAAAAAATGTTAAACTAAATTATAAATGATATCAGAAATAATTCTGTTCAGTTAATTTATTTTTGGAATTGAAGAAAGAAATGTTTTTTGTGAGTGTATTGTGTTTAAAGTTTTATCAAACCTGCATCGTTATTGAGCCACCTGCATGATTGGTTAATGTAACCATATATTCATAATAATTTATTAATATTTACATTATTTTGCAGACTAAGTAACATGATAGTATCTCCAGAGATATATTATTTATCATGTACTAGGTACATTTTATGAATTGTGATGTAGTTCAAACTGCTCTTCAAGAGAAGCAAAATTTAAATGATCACCAACACCCTATCCACATCCACACAGTACATTTTCATTTGAAAATACAACTTTTTTCTTGTTCTGTCCTCCCATCTTCATTTACATGAAAATATTGATATGACAAAAAACACTGATAACCAAAATAGAACCATTTGAAAATGCTATCCAAGGTGGAACATTTTGAAAATGTCATTTTATGTGGACAGCTAGAATGGAACTTTTTGAAAACACTAACCTCATCAGTACTGATGACATTAGATATTAAAAGCTGTTTTGTGTGGTTTCAAAGCTAATTAATGGTCCAGATACATCTTGATTATGTTTTCATGTGAAAGTGATACCTGTCCACATGAGTCAGAGGAATGCCTAAGATACGTGGGCTTTTGATTACTAGTTCAAAACTTGGGAAGTTTTGAATGTTTTTGTTTTGTCAAAAATTCTTTAACAGAACAAGGTACTATATACCAGATGTGAGTCTATTGATTGGCAGTGTTTTAAGCTTACTTTTTGTGTCTCTGCAGTTCACTCTTGCCCATGAAACAGATTCAGGGTCACAATGCCTTAAGTGTGGACCTGAGAAGTGCCCCGGAGGATTGGATTTACATTTTTGGAGGTATGGTCTCGATTTGTGACAGTACTGCAATTTCTAAACAAAGTTAAGTATTATGATTGAAAACGAAGATCGTGCAGATTTTAAACTGACTTTCTGACACTGTAGAGTTAGAAATCCCCCTGCTTTGGTAAACTATTTTAGAGTCAGACAAAAATACAATAAAGCTTAAAAGCAAAAAATAAGTTGGTTAACATTTTTCCCCCAAAAATAATAGATCCCGTCAAATTTGAGTAATGAAACTTTCAGACTGAAAATATCCAGAGAGGCTGTTTTGTGAATGGGTATAAGAAGGGAAGCAACGTAGTTCAGTTTGGAGATTGCTAGAGCAAAGAATGATTAATAACAGTTATGAGACTGGATATTGTAGAAAATGAGGTGTATTGCAAAATGTATGTTCCGAAAATTTTGGTTTTTAGTGATGTTGTACATTTAGTGACGAGTGAGGTGTGCAGTAGCCCTGCACTCCTCAAGGCTAATTCAACCAATCTTTGCATCATCTGGATAATGCTTGATTCCCTGTTGAAATTGCCAGTTTTGACACAACATTATACTCCTTCGTTTACAGAAAAATTTGCAAGACTTGCAAATGCAAACCCGAGGACCATGAGTTGAAGAGTGGAATAGAGTTTCAACATGACATCGTGGTGCACAACATGTTCTCACAGGACTCTCCCATTGCACACATCCGAGAACACTTTAAGCGAATGGAAGAAGCTGCAGCACAACCCAAGACAGAGTATGTTAAGAAGTTTTCATGGGTGCCGCCAGGCCTTACTCAAGGAACTGTGAGTTACAAGTTTTTTTAATTGTTTTATTTTATATTATTATATTTTAAAAAATAGGGAAACTTGTATTAATATTGATTATTTTAGAAATTTCACATTCGAACATTTTGTTTGATTGAGGAAAAGAAACAGTAAATAATTTGCTTTTTCTCAATGCACTGCTTAACAGGTGGTTGATCCATAAAACAAGAGTTGGCCAGTATAGACTTGGCTGTACTTTTATGTCATTTAGCCTAGGAAGCTTACAGTAAATATAGCACAACGTACCTGCTGCACAGGGCTCAATGTTCAGCTTTTTTCCAGCTGCACTTGTGCAAAGAGTGTTCAATTTTTAGGAGCTCTGGTCAATCATCTAAATTTGGTCATTCTGCTAAAAGTGTTTCAAAGGCCAATGTGACCATTTGTGAGCAAATTCAATGGAAAATTTCTCCACATTAACAGAGTACAAATATGTTAAATGATCTTTGGCTGACCTCCACAAGTTGCACCCAAAATACTCTTTGAACATAGCATACAGTATGTTCAAAGAGCATTTGTATGTATATCTTAGGTCTGCTGCATAACAAAAAAATGGTGCTTTGGTCTTGTAAGTTGCCAAATCCAGATTTTCTGAAGGCGATTTTTCACTTTTGAATTTTCCGGTTCCACCATCTTGAAATGTGACGTGTTAAGGTTGCAGCACCAGGCTCCGCTCTGGTCTGATACATACAATGTTGGTGAACAAGGGGGGCCAGGTACAGTTATGTTTGATGTTCTTCATATTTAGACAAACATTGAAAGTTTTCTAAAAGTCCAGAACTTGGATAATTGCGAAAAACTGAGAACATGGTGGCATGCACTGTTACTCATCCTCGGGAACCCAGGGCGTTGAGAAGGGAAGACGAAGAGAGGAAAAAATGCAGAGGGAATGGGCAAGAGTGGTCCCCTTCCTTTTTCCCCTTTCCCCTGCTCCCCCGTGTCCTTGCTTTTGCTCTCCCAACAACCTGGGTTACTGAGGATGACTGTTACTGAAATTTATTGGCTTGCATGAAAACTTTTAATCTTCAT
>JAOEHT020180352.1:0-11515 GCA_025448195.2 Parazoanthus atlanticus | reverse complement strand
ATTATTATTATTATTACTATTATTATTATTATTATTACTATTATTATTATTATTATTATTATTATTATTATTATTATCATTTTCACTTTTATGAATCCAATTCTACTTACAGCACGTTCCGTTTGTTCTCCAATCCAGAGTAAGTCCTTGGCGTGCACACTGTTGGGCATACGCCTCCAACACGGGACATAAACAGTTACGCTTCCCAGAACATGCACAAACATCTTGCTTACAGTTTTCAACAAACGGCATCGGATCCACATAGCTGTGGCACGCCGTGAAAGGCGCTTGCTCCAGTTTACTGCATTCTGATTCGGCATAGTTTTGATTCTGCTGGTACAATTCACAGTGTGTTAAACCTACTTGCGCTGTGACATCCGGACAAGTGCTTTGAGAATCCTTCCATTTGTTCCCAAAACTTACAGGAGAGTATTCGATTCCAAAGTCATCCTTGGTGTTAAAGTTGAAGTTTCCACACAAACCCTGGACTTTACCCGAGTGCTGTGGACTGAGTGTAACAAACAAATTTGTCTGGCCGTCCCACACGACACTTATTCCATTATCGCTCACAAACTCCACCAGATAGGTTGACAATTTTCTAAACACGAAGCCCCTCTGGTAGTCGTAGACAGGTGTTAGCAGATGCTTCTCGCCACTTTTCTCACTATCGCTGTAATGGACGGTGACCGTGTCTTTGAGTGGGTGTCGTGGTACAAGGTCTATCGTTATGTTGTAGTACGAGATCTGGGCTGATTTCACGCAGCTACTGCGACCTTCCGCAGAGCATGCAGCCGTGTCAATCATAACAGAGAATGTATCGGCGATGTCTTCAACGAGTTTGTACTTGCATTTGCCCTCGAATGAGTAAGCTTTGCCATCAAACGTTACGAAGTGAGAATCGCCGTAAGTGTAGCAAGTTGCTGGAAAGTAAGAACATAGAACCATTTTGCATGAAGCGTAATAGCAAATCTAATTGTTTTAGCAGGGAACCCATTGATAGCAGTTGTTGCGACAGCTAAAGGGCTTACCCTGGTTTAAATAAAGGTTTATCATCATCATAAATGCAAGATATATGACATACCCTGTTCAGTTGTAATTGAGATGTATATCAAGGAACAAATTCCTACCCGAGCACTTGTTTTTGGTGCAATCCCAAATACCTCCTTCGCACGTGCTGAAATTGTAAATAAATGTAATACAGTTGTTAATCGTTCGTATTTAGGAACATTAGAGTTACTTAAAATGTAAACTATAGATTTTGACAGCAAAATGCAATCCGCACAAAGGTTTTGAGTCGAGGCGTATGTGTATTTTTGAGCATAATTTGCCAAATACAAAACGTATTGCAATTTTGTTGATACCAATAAAATTATAGTAGAGTTCTCTACAAAATAGTTTCAATTTTTCGTACATGCAAGCATCAGTAATGTTGCCGTAAATTTTAAGTAGACCTTTGGTAAAACGTTTTTCATGAAATATACGTACTTGCTTCATCCATATGTCAAAGTCAGTTGTACCAACTAATCAATCAAGCGTTTTATGTTTCTTATGAAATAGCCGGTATTGTATCAAATGACAACTGCAATTCACGAGAGGTAAAGTTACTTTGTTAAACTGCATCGTCTTTCCCGTGCGAGTTTTGTGACTTCTCTCTGACTTTTTCTTTCATGGTGTTGTAAATGCAGTACTCACTAGAAAACTATATATCTTGATAGCATAACACAACTTTTCAACGCGCACGGAAAAAGAACTGATTTTTGCTTCATGTTAAACTTAGGACAGAAAAAGTGATTACCATCCTGTATGATCTTTAAAACAAAACTTTAGTTTTAAAGGAGCCGTATTGTCTTTGAAAATGACAAACTCGGATCAGTCAAGGACTAGAAAAACCAAGTCGTTTAACACAATGTACAGCAAACAAAATATCACAATTATAATAGGGAATTACTGATACTTATAATCTTTCAGTTTTCAGGTTTCCATATCCAGTCGCGGCCTCAGATCCTTGGCACAGAACCCACTTACGACCTTCAAATCTTTGGTGAACGTGCCTTTTCTATCGCTGCACCAGAACTATGAAATAATGCCCTTCCGTTGGTTAAAAAGAGAGTCAAAACACTTCCTCTAATTTTAGGCAGGGCTCTTGTAGCCAACACTAGATTAATTTTAGAATAGCTTTCTTAAAACTTTAATGCATTTTAATAATCGGGATTTTAATTTTCTTATTTGTGCAATTTTATAATTTTAACACAAATTTTGTGTAAACGGTGCCCTCGAAACATGAAAGAGGCGCTATATAAATCATGATCATAATTTGCTATTATTACTTTATTAATTCTGTGTTTGTTCACTAGTGCCAAGATTTTCATATTTCTATCGTGATCAGTGCTTTTTGTTGCCAAGTGGAAGAATTTCGAAAAAAATTGCATGACCCAAGAAAGATTCCGAAGACTTACTCGACTCGATGTCATAAAGAAAACGAGAGGTTAAAAAGTGTAGCGAAGATTGCATGGAAATCAATTTAAAAGCAAATCATTCCTCAACCCCCTGACCCAAGAAGATCGAATGGCCCGTCCTTAATTCAAGGGCTTTTCGCTCCAAAAGTGTCTACCTGTAGTGAGCGGTTTGTGTATCTTGATGACCCGGACAGCTATGCCGGCGGGAGTCTTGCACTTCTGATAGGGCCATACATGCCGGACAGGTCAAAGGGTAGAGATTAGAGGCCAGACGAACATGGATCTTCCGGACTTCCAGGTAAGGGATCGAACGCTCACAAAAACGTTTAGTTACAAAAGCATCCACACACATCAATGTTATTTAGCAACCCCTTGTGTGGCTATCCTATGCTCCAAGGAGGGGTTATGGGGATAGAAAGAGGTAAACGAAAAGCGATATAATGCTAAAATTATGTTTTATAATTTGTTCAAGACTTCTTTACTCACCAGCTGTTACAGTCGACCTTTATTGTACTTCCAGTTGCATAGTTGTTGTTGTCATGCTTGCAAGGACACTGACTCTCGGACACACACCCACTGCCACTCTGAATAGTGTCAGCAGGACAGTGACAGCCGTCAATACAGGTCTCTATGCAAGTAGGCTGGAGGTCGTTGGCTTCACAGCTCTTGGGGCAGGCAGGACCGCACTCACTGTACACCTTCCCATTGCCGCACTTCTTAGCTGCAAAAGATCAAAAGAAATTCCGAGTAACTCAGGGTCCCTCTTGACAACGGTTATGAAAGACTGACTGGGCTATCCTGTTGAAATAAAAGTACATCCAATCTAACTCAATATTCAATAACTGGAAATGGAACTCTTGATGAAAACTGCTATATTTCGATTCCTTATAGGATTGCCAGGTTTTATATATCTTGCCACCTACTCTCTGACCGTTACACAAACAGTGAAGTGATTAAGCTAGAAATCAAGCCATGTTTTTGTTTATTAGAAGTAACACCTGAAATGTTAAATCTAATCAGAACTGAGCTTACTATGTAGAATTCAAGGAAGCCTATTACGCACCTAATTCAACAAAGGTTGCTTTGTAGAAAAGATGAAATATATGACCCGTATACATGGTTTCTTAGCATATTGACGAGACACATGTTTTATCATTTATATTTTTCTAAAAGAGCCTTTCTTTTCTTAGGGGTATTATGCAAAGCAACCGTTTATTGATTAACTCCAGGCTGCATGAAAGCTAGTTATATGCCTTCCATAGTATCTACTCGCTTAAGCCTCATGATAATTTGTAAGGATGTGGAAATATAACTTACGGCATAGATGGTTAGTTCTCCAGTTCAATGTGATTTTTATGTTTGCGCATGCTCGAGAGTATTGGGTCAGCGCCGTGCAGGCACACCCTGAGTGTTGGGTGAAATTACACGAGCACACATCCGCTTCGCATTTTTTAAGGAAATCGCTCGGGTTGACTTTGCTATGGCATGGTTGAAATGCATCCTCGAGGAGAACTGAGCACATGCGTCTTGCGGCATCCCGGATTGCGCCTCCAGCGTTTCGACAGATGTCAGTGGGTTCTTCAGTAACAATAGCACAGGACTCCCCCGGCTTGGCCATTACCCAGCTATTACCAAAATCATTCGTGGTATTTGCCTGCAGCCCAGAAGTCATTCTGAAGTCATCCCGTGGAGCACCATTGAAGTTACCACACAAACCGCAAGTTTTGTTCTTGAACTTTTCAGCAAGAGCCACATAAATACTCGTGTCTCCATCAAATTTGATCTCTATATCGTCGCCCAAAGCTCTCACCACCACATAAGATAAAATCTTTGTGATGGTAACACTAGCTTCCTTGAGGGGTAAACTAACGAGCTTTCCATTTACCGTTGTCACGTGTCCTGTGGCAACTCTATAGACCTTGCTATCTACATACAGTACTACGGCACGGCCGCAGGATCCGGCACCATCTGAACATGCGCGTTCGTTTTCCACGTGAACAGAGAACTGATCGGATCCTGGTTGGCAGTCTTTGGCCAGTGCGTACGTACACTTGCCCAGGAAATCAAAATGTTTTCCATCGAATGTGCGATAATGGGTCTGCCCCCATGTGGAGCACTGAGTTGTCATCTGTGGCGTCACCGTTAAGGCACGTGCTGTCGGACAAAAAAAACAACGCAGATTTTGTAAAATCTCAAGTGATAAAATTTTCAACCCAGCATTATTGGCCAAAAGGGAGCAAGAAAAGTAACTGGCAAGACCGATTCTAATCCATGTGTAACAGCAGGCGGTAACAACTTACCTTGGTAAAAAAACCAAGGTAAAACAAGGTCTACCGCACCTGCCTGGGTGCCGAGGGCATTGACAGTATCTCAACTTTGCCTCTAATTGATGAGGATTAAGCAACTCTAAGCTTCCATATACTGCGTGTAACTAAGGATGTAGAAGAACCAAAGATAGTTAAATTTTTGCCTTTGCTACTCACCCGTACGTATTACAACCTTGTTTCCTGGTAAAAGTGTGTCAACGTCTTCCTCAACGAAAGATACTTCTGTCAAAGATATAAAGCAAACGTTTTTACAGCATACGGTTAGCATTTTAGACAGGTAAATTGAAGTCAACTTTAACAGTCATTCTGCCGATAGCGACTAATACGATAGCCCTGATATGTTAATGTCATTGTTAATGACGTTGTTAATGTCATTACTGCCTTTAATAATGGCAATAAAAACCAGTAAATCCTTCATAACAATATAATAATGTTAGCTAATTCCTGAAACGTTTTGGATTCTTAACTGGAAAAAGGAGGGTGAATTATTTAGCTGACATTTAAAATTAATTATGCGATTACATGTGAAAGTGTATTCCAACCGTTTCAATTTTTTTCAAAAGGCCTCTTACTTGTGTTGCAAGTTTCGCCGTGGAACCCCTTGGGACAGTTACAAACATTCGGGGCAACACAAGCTCCTCCATTTAGACACGGCTCATCGCAGAGGGCTGAGGAAGAAGTGCAGTTAATAATCTTAGAACCTTTTTTGTTTGTGTTTGTTTTTGTTGTTGACGGCGATCTGTAAATGTGTGTAAGAACGTCTACAAGGTTGAAAATATCATTCCTGTACAATTCTTGTTTCCTATGCGCATACTACAAGTTGTGTTTGTATAATGTGGTGAAAAAGCTATTGTGAGTAAGTTTGAACTTAACTGAGTTTGAAGGTCAAAATTTGTGTCAAACTGACTTTCAACAGTTTGTCAGTCCGTTTTGCTAAAACCTTATGGTACGGAATTCGCACTTTTCACCTAGCTGTGCGACACATTGGGCATAGAAGTGTTTATTTGACGTAATTGTGTAGAACGTAGCTCCACTCCATCCAAAATAACAATCACATTGGGCTTAGAAGAGGTATCTATTTGACATACCTATGTAGCAGGCGTCAACTTTTCACCCACAAACACAGGAAGATTGGGGTTTTAAGGGGTATTTATTTGACGTCCCGTGTAGCAAGTGGCTACTTTACACCCAAGAGAACGGTCTCTCTTTAATTTAGCTTAAATGTATGAGAAAAAATGGAACAAACAAGGCTTATAGGAAGTATTTTATATGACGAACCTATACATCCAGTATCACAGGCATATTGAACTTATAAGAGATATATACTGGACGAACGTAAGCAACAGCTGGCTCCCTGCTACGCAGGAACTCAGGCACATTGGGCTTATAAGAGGCATAGATTTGACGTACTTATGTGGCAGGTAGATATTTAGGTTTGGCAGGTGGCTCTTTATCAGCAAGGAAAACGGTCATATTGGTCTTATAAGAGGCATATATTTGACGTACCTATGTGGCAGGCCGCTATTTAGGTTTAGCAGGTAGCTCACATTGGCCTTATAAAGGGCATACATTTGACGTACCTATGTGGCAAGTAGCTACTGAGGTTTGGCAGGTGGCTCTTTATCAGACAGGAAAACGATAAAATTGGCCTTATAAGAGGTATATATTTGACGTACCTATGTGGCAGGTCGAGCCTTTCCACCCAGGAACGCAGGTGCATTGATCTTCTCCCGTGCACGTCCCTCCGTTCAAACATTCTGGATCACAGAAAGAGCCTAAAGAAAAGTCTTAATTAGTGCTTGCTCCATTAAGCAGCTTGCTAGTGTTATTTGTAAAGTTGTTATATTGTAATTTATAATATTGTAATGTATTATATTGTGTTTTGTTGTATTGTATTGTATTGCATTGCATCGTATTGTGTTGTGTTGGGTTGTGTCGTACTATATTCGTTACATGAGATTTTTTGGACCCTATAAATCTCGATTCAACTAGTGTTAAAATCTTAATTAAATTGATATTTAGTCTGAAATAAAACAATTACTGGCCATCCCCTAGACACCTTTCAACAATTAAGAATAAAACAATTTAGCTACAATTAATAACTGGTTATAGAAGAGATTCCTAACATTCTTTATAGAGGTTGCTACAGCTGGAAGGGCACTGAAGAGCAACGAGCTGGAGTTTCCGAAGAAAGGCTAGTTTAGAAGGTTCAAAAAGTCTCTTCAAAACTTATCTATACAACACGTTTTCACAAAGCTCTTTCCTTGCAATTGCGCTTTAATTTCGTTCGTATGCCGATTTTATTACTTAAACCCAGCAGCCGCAGCAGCCGCCCCCAATTCAGTCGGGACCCTACATCGTATCAACCTCAAGTAAACTGTTTACTTGGTGGAAAAAAACTGGTACTAGTTGTACAAATTCGTGGCGCTAACCTCAATATAGTGCTTGAGACTAACCTGAGGTAAACTGATCGCAGTTAACGCCTGTATACCCGTCGCAGCACAGCCGTTCTGTAAATTGCACAACCCTTGTTGCCAGCCTTGTCAGCGGAATTCGTGTAAGTCTAAAAGAACAGATTAAGAGACCAACAGATTCATTCAACCCTTTTAATTGTTAAAACAATTAATGGAGCGTGTAGCTGGGCACTGTGAATTCCACTGCTACGCGACCTATGAGTTTTATTCCGAAGAAGAATGCTGCCGATGGTAATAACTGGTTTTGTTAATGTTCAAAGATGATCGTCATATGGGTTCTAATTATTTTGCCTTTGGAATTTCACTTTGTTACTGCACTGCGACAGTGAATTCAACAGCAACAATAACAAAGAACAAAACCCGCAAATTTGCACGATAGGAAATTGTAATAATTAAAAATTAGGAAGAACAAAATAACAAAATCGAAGTCATTTATTCTCCACCCCTCTTCCCCCTTCCGCCACCCCATCTCCCCACAAGTTGAAATGGTCCGTCCTTTTTTGGTCCTTGACAAAAGCAATAGCATTAACCGAAATAAAGTCATAACAAGAGTACCACTGTAAATAAGTTTATCAACAAAATTAATGCTGACTGAAGTAACAGACCACACCAATATGATCAAAACTGAAAAAATATACACTTTTTTGATCTGAGTAATGTTTCCTTATTTTAGTTGTTTCCGCTACTGAAATTGCATGGAACGAAAGAGCAAGCAAATATTGTGAAAAAAAGTGATCAAGTCCTGCAAGTCAGTACGATTGAAGTTTTTCCTCCCACGCTGAAGTTACATCAGGGACAATATGCGGATCAACTTTTGATGTAGTTGTCATATAAAATTTTACCTAAAGACAGAAAACAATCAGATGTAGCCGCAATTAAGATTGCGATTAGAAAGAGGAAAACTTAAATTTAATTCTTTAGATGAATAAACAAATAATTTCTTGTTTGCTTTCTTAGTTATTTACAGAATTATATGAAACCGAATTTGTTTTTGAAGAAAGATTAGAAAATTGTTTCGGTTTTTTGTTCATTACGCCGAAATAAAAAAACTTGTGTTTAGAGCATGAGTCTAAATTTTGATGGCCTAGTAAGAAATTAATGTTTTGAAGCAGGTAATAACATTCCCACGACGCATTTCTTTAAGGAAACCGGATCCAATTAAGGGCTTTCGTCGCGCTTTATTCGCAACGATAATTGAGGAAATGTCACTCAGAACGGGTCACTGTTATTTCTGATTATTCGACGCAAACTCAAAGTGTACAACATACACATCTATTTATCAGTCACTGAAACTGAAGTTAACATTAACGAAGCAAAATTTGTGAAATGATAGATTTTGTTTAAGTTGTGAGTTTATATTTTAGAAGTTCAATCAATAGCTTTTGGAGCGGCAGGCTACAAAATTATCAAATTTATGTTTTCGACAATTTCTACGTACAAAATACAAAACTTGTTAATATGAAATACATTGATTTAAAAGGTTATGCCTTTTAAACATTGTGTTGTTCAAGTTCTTCATAAAATTTACTAGGATTTGTATTTCTTCATTCGGTCTTTTCGGGCAAACCTCTCCTTTAAAAACAAATCGGTTTTAAATTATTCCTAGACCGGATCATGTGAAGTTATAGCTGTGTCAAACTCAGTGTCAGGTGACTTCCTGAAGATGTTCTAGAAATTAAAACAGCAAAAAATGGATTTAAGATATTTGATTAGATATTTTAACAAGAGAAAGAAATACAAATGTTTTTAAAGGAAAATCAAAAGTCCTTCAGATTTTCCTGCTCTCCTTTTCACCACAAAAATGTTTGTTATAAGTGTATTTTATTAATCCGAGACAAAATACACAACAAAAAAGTGTTAAAATCGAGGAGTTGAGCTGCAACAAATTCAGCCAAACATTGCGAGTATGTTTCTCCTAAATGTGCGATTCCTTTTACTCCAAAAAAAAGTCGCAGGTTTATAACGCAAAATATAATGAAACGTACCGAACAACCCAGGGCCCTTCTGATTGAAAAACAGTCAAACATTAAAGAAGAAAAAACGATAAACTGGTATTTACCGTTTTAAAAGTTATTTAAAATTGTAAGAATAATATAATACAGCAGTTTTAAAGCGTGTATTCTACACTGCATAACTCGTGACGAATGAACGAAGGAAATAAATACTTACAAATAAATAAAACTTTCCTGCAAGTGAATATAGGTATAGCCCGTGACTATTGTAAAGAGACCACTATAGTGTCGAGACGTAATAGAAGAATGTAATGTTCAAAATTTTGTCCTTAAATATAATTGAGGAACATATAAATTATCAATTTTGATCAGTATTACTAAACGTGAATTAAAACTTAAAATGTGATAGGCTTTGGGAAACGACTCATTCTCTATTTCCATTGCATCTCAGTTAAAAACTGAAGGTGGGAAGTATATAGATGAAAGTATCGTTATGTTAGTGACCTTTTTCTCATTAAAAAACTACGAAATTCATGTCAGAGCAACACTGGAACTTCCACTGAAAGGATCTGGTAGTTTTGAAGGAAACAAGAAGTGCCATTTCTAGATTCGCCTTTGGGAGATATAAACATGCCACACTGCGAAAATGACGATATAAAATAGTTAAAGACGACAAGATCTACAAAGTTTCTTAGTTCCTGCTAAAGGCAACCGAACGATCCTTGAGATGAAATAATTTGTTTGCAGCTAAACTAGAGAATTTAAAGAAAGTTTTCCGTGGATCAGTATTGAAACAGAAAAATGTTGTCCTTGTCAATAGTTGTTTCCAGTGGCTGGACTCTCGTGAACAGTCAGCCTTAACCATCGTCAGGCTACGTTTCAATCTTTAACATTTCCAACTCTACCTTAAAAATTAGCTGCAAAAACAGTAATTTCAAATTTAAAGAAGAAATAAACGCCAGAACCTTAAACTCCTAAATTTGAATGTCAACTGACTGGTCGGTCAACTACAAGGTTATCAAAATTGTTTCAGTAGTATAGGACATGGTTTAACATTAACGCGGTTCGGCTACACAGAACTACATACCTGTTGAAAATACACATAGTATGATCGCTGGAGTCCGTTGCGATAAAGGTGTCTGTTTCTGGCTTTCTTTCTGCACATCTTATTCGTATTAATTGTGTTGATATTTTGTCGTGTTTTACCACGTAGTGTTCTTTTCTCTCTTTTTCGACAGGGCAGAAATGAGATGAAGGCGCCTCTTTTACATCACTGTAACCAATATTCAGATGACGTCAGCGAAGAAAAGATGCAAAACGAAAAATATCGAAAAGAACCAAAGCAAAGGAGTTTACGACAAACATTTTAACATACCTTTTTGTTAATTTTGCGCGAAGGGAAGGCTCGGCAGAGCTTAACGGTACCAACAAAACAATATAAACGTTAAATAAAATTTTAAATTTTTGCATGGTTGACCAAATACACTAAGAAATAATCTTGGATTTGCAAAGAAAGGCCTTCATTTGGCCTTTTTTTATCTCTAACTGCAAAGAGTCAAAGCAATCTTTACAGCAGCAACATAAATTATTGGCCAATATTGCAAGGCGGTAACAAACTATAAATATGTGCTCAATTATTTATCAGTCGCGAGAAACAATCTCAGTTTGTCGACTTTGTGTCAACAAATGATATGCAAAAGAACAGTTTTCGGTATTGACGTGTACTTTGCACAGGCTGCAATTGTCATCTTAATCACATAAATGTTGAAATTTCTGTTGATCTTATACGTGCGATACTGGATAATACCAACTAAACAAAGCACAATGTCTACAATTATCAGAGGGTCTTCAACAGTTTCTATTGTTTGAAACGTATTTATGCTTTTGAACCAACGAAACAATATACCTATCCACCAGCGGTGGAATGGGCACCAACTGACCGTACCAAAAAGATGGCGTTTGGTATATTTACCCGTAATTCAAGATTAGCACACGAAATTTCTAAAAATGCTCGTAAAAACGCACAGAAAAGTTATAAACTTTCAAACCAAGAATACACAACGTTGTTCCTGTTTTGGGATGAATATCGCAAAAGTATATGGCTTTCTCTATGCCTACTGGCTGTGCTAGGTTTGCAAGGTATTGTGGTAAAATGCTTAACAGGCAACCGACGCGGCAAAACGTCTGCGCATGCGCTTGAATTCTTCTTCCGGTTCAAAGCTGTTCCAACCGCTGCCTCGGACATTAGTGAAAAGCCGGCAATTTCAAAAAAGTTTTCGAGGAAACCGGAAAGAGAATTCGTTTTG
>JAOEHT020180288.1:0-11515 GCA_025448195.2 Parazoanthus atlanticus | reverse complement strand
GAAGAAGAAGAAGAAGAAGAAGAAGAAGAA
This sequence comes from Parazoanthus atlanticus, assembly GCA_025448195.2. Lineage (NCBI taxonomy): Eukaryota > Metazoa > Cnidaria > Anthozoa > Zoantharia > Parazoanthidae > Parazoanthus > Parazoanthus atlanticus. Next base: position 11,485 of record JAOEHT020180288.1, on the reverse strand, counting down.
GAAGAAGAAGAAGAACAACAACAACAACAACAACAACAACAACAACAGTAGCAGCAGCAGCAACAGCAATAACAAAAAATCCTTTATCTGTTGAGGGTAACATTCTTAAATATATTAGTGTACACCACCATTACCATGGTATATTATTGTGTATTAGGGTATACCACAATTAAACTAACCCTCGACTTCTTACAATTAGCGCCAAAAAACTACGAATAAAGTAAACAATAAACTTACGTCTACGGACTAAAATGAACCAAAGATAATTGTTCCTTGAATGCAGTTCACGTGGAATACAAAGTAAGTGTAGGTTTCTTCTTAAGAATTAAAGGCAAACTGTTCCATATCAAACTGAGCCGTTCCATGTTACAGTGGAATGATCTTCCGCCTTCAGTTACACGATTAAATTTAATGCAAACAAAATTGCAACTTGAGAAAGGAGTTTCTTTTCTTCCTGTACATCAGCGTCGAGATGAACCATTTGTTGAGTTCTCTTAAAAGCAGTCGAGCGTTAGCGAACTTAGCTTCGTTGGAACTCGGCAACCAATGTATAAGGATCTTGGTTTAGCGTCCAGCAAACGGCCTTTAATTTTTGACAAGATTCCCATCTGTTTTTCCTTTATCTGTCAGCGTCTTTCTCATACATCTTGACAGATTACTGCCCATTTTTGTTTAGCTGGTGTAACAAAACTTTTCAGCATGTCGATACTTGTAGTTCGACCACAATTTTTGTTTCCACGGGAACCCTGTTTTTACCATTGAAGTATATTTTAGACAAAATGAGCTCGGTTATCCCGAATATTTACTCTGTTAAAATTGTTTGCACAACGGTGAAAAACAGAGGAAATATCAAAAATTATGTCAACAGGTTTTGAATTTTTGGTGAGCCACCCTTACTGGTTTTTTGAAAAACTACGCATAAAACAGACTGGTCGAGCGCTTTAACATTGTACAGTTTCCCAAAAATAGGTGCTAAAACATTAAAATGTGTGCAATTCTGCAATTGGTTTGTGACTCAATTACTATTTGATAGTTTCATTGGTCAAAGGGTTTTAACAAAAGGTTGGGCAGATGGAACCTGAAACAACAATCTAGATCTACAATATATATTTATTTATTCTTTCGTCATAAGATATGTATAACGTGTTATCAATATGTATTTGTAAATGGAACCTTCCTTGTAAAATAATTTAGCCTACGCTGCAAAAAGGATGAATAAAACATAACATTTCATCACAATGCATTTTAGTTTAGTGAAGTGATGCAAAACGTCGTTACCTTTGATCATGCTGACATCATTAGCTCCGTCACCAATAGCCAAGGTAACAGCTTTTTTGTTGTGTTTGACAAGTTCCACTACAAGAGCCTTTCACAACATAATAAGGACGAGTTAGACACCAACACGTGGGAGAACAGAAGACAAATTTTAATACACCTAAAAACCTGTCCAAATCCCTCTGTGTATAAAACTGAAGATTGTCCAAAACTTTCGTTGTCGGTTATATGCTATAACAGTCTGTGGTTCCAATATCAAATTTCAAAAAGATATGTGATCAGAAAGAATCTCACCTTTTGTAGAGGCGTAACCCTGCAGCAGATGACTGCTTTGCAAAGACAGGCGAGCTCAAGGAACTCCAACTCAAGAGACTTATCCATAGCAAAGGCCTGAAAACGTGCATTGTAAGGTTACTAGCGGGAAGGACGGACAAAGGTCTACAGGGAGTAAGCATGTTTATACAATAAGTAACGAAAATCTCAACACACGTATGTTCAAAAGAAAAAACAGTATAGGTGGAAAAGAAATACATGATTGCCTCGAGTCCATGACATTTCGACCAATCACCTGGTAGGATGACATATCGACCAATCACCTGGCAGGTTATACAAATACTAAACTTCCAACTGAAACTCTTGATGCTGCAGAGCCAGGGCAAGCAAATCAAACTTGTCCATGAGTAGGATAACACGTGAACGTGAATCAATCTGAAACTTTGACAGGGAACCTAATTGTTTTGATAATTTCTTTTTTTTTAACTGTTTCGTTTTTGTTTTTTTCTTCTAAATGAGTAATCAGACATTCACAGATTAGTTTTTAGAAAAACTGTCCTTTTTTCTGCGTCGGCAAGTAAACCAAATATGTGGTTTCATCAACAAGAGTTGCTAAGGTAATCAGACATTCGTTTACTTCATACCATGATCAAGATATGAGGCAAAGTTGAGACAAATCAGCCCCTATTCGCTATTGCTAGCTTCACATTGTACTTATTGAAATGGGATCATTACGCACATAATATATAGATAATGCTATCAATCTTGTTTTACAGCACATACTTACTAGAGTTTTCCCGGGGATAACCAAACCAAAGCCAGAAACAGGCTTGCCCTAGAAGGAATGAATATTTGAAATCATCACGATCACCAACATCAACATCAACATCAAGGTACAGTGACTTTTATTTATGCCGGCTATTCCGTTAGTTCTGAAGGCTAATATTAATAGATGCCAACTTTGTCAGTGCTCGGTTTTGAGGGTATTTAACCCTTAAACGTTTAGGCCTTTTGAAGAAACGCCAACGTTCCCCCCCCATGATTTTCGAAATGGTTACAGATGAAAACTAGCCATTTGGTATGCAAGCAATTTTGGCATTGCTAATTACTTTCCATGACAGAAAATAAGTTTTAATTAAGAACTGTTGCTCTGGCAACAGTCATTGGACAACATGGCCGCCATCTTGGATTTTTCGAAAATTTTACTTTTAGCAAATTTGCAGCAAATTTCCTTGAAATTAATAGAAAACGTGTATTTATAGGCTCAAATAGGAAAATGTTCAAAAAGAAAATGAAATAATTGAAAATAGAACAAATTTTGTGATTCAAACTTTGATTTGCATAATTAATTTTGCATAAATTATAAATGATGACGTCATCCAATTAAGTCAGAAGATGTGTTCTTAATTAGACTACAGGTACTGCAAGTTTCATTTTAATTGCTGCAAAGCTTCAGATTATAGGTTGGAAAAACCTTAGGGGTAAAGGGCGCACCGTTAGCTTCTACTGATGCCAGCTTTCATTTACATTTACATTAACATGCATTCTATTACTAATGTCAGAATATGTAATATTATTGATAGTAGTTAAGTTGATGACAACATTTATATGTTAAACATATTGCAGAAATGAGGTCATGAAATGATGGCAAAAGAAATCGAACACCTCTAAGTGTCTCAAGTACTCGCTCCCAAGATATCAGTCATTTTCACACTGCGCTACTCCGCTGAAAGAGGCAGATTATATCAAAAAACATGGCGTTCACGTCTCAAAAGATCTCAAGTGGAATAAATATGTCGTCAAAAGACATCTGAAAACTTTAAAAATCTTTAAAAAGCTTCCCAAAAACGATTTTGACAACTTGCAAAGGTGTCCGAAAATTTACCGAAGATTTCAAAAGGTTGTCCAAAAATTCGTGTATTTTGTCTATATAATAAAAAAGAACATTACACGGCGGCTATGAAAAATGTTTGTTTTTCTCGTGTTAAGAACATTTTACTTACTGCACTCGTTCATAAAATATCGTTTTTACCACTCGACAATAACATCTATTTCTTCGCGCCGCCATGTAATGTCTCTTATATCCACAACAAGCAGCATTCAACGCCTCTCCTTCCACCCCAGAACAATTTGGGGATCCTACAACATTAGGACGGCAACGTGCACCGCAACAACAGAGAACAACAGCCGTTTAATAACAATGAACTACTTGTAAACAGACACGAAACAATACATTAACTCGCCGTCGTCTTCACAACATCCCCTGTAAAACTCAAGCTTTACGTTTGTAAAGAACGTGGAGAGCAGAACATATATCGTCAACATCCCCTTACTTGTTTGGACTTAAAACTATCTTGTTTTGTACTTTTATTTCAAGCACGTCAAAAACTGCAGAAATCAAAGAATGAGTCATAAATAAGACAAAACAGATAAAGAGCAGGTGGAATTCGGCTCCGTCACAGCATCGTAAGGTCTCTATCTCAGTGGAACAGATTTGTTACCTTACTCCATTCTTACAGACACTTGCTCTGTGACCAGTTCAATAGGTATCGTTAATTATTCATAATTCTGTACAAAAGGGTTAATGCTGGTCTCCTAATATGCAACTCCAAGATAATTCAAAGAGTAATTAAGCATTATTAATGGAATTTCATGGAGTGTACTTTGGTTCACAGGTGTTTTAATAGGTGACTAAACCCACAAGTTACTTCCACTCCACTACGATTTCTCTCAGAATGTAAAGCAATGCACCATGTCGTTTATTGATGTGATTGAAATAATGTTTCCTAATGGCAAAAAACCCAAGGAGTTTTCAAAGGCTTTTGTAGCGCCGCCAAAACAGAAACAAAATTCGAAGAAACTTAAGGAGTCCAAGGAATTGCACGAACCCTGCTCTCTTTTATAAATCAGTTGTAGCAAGCACAATCAAAGAATGCAAGATACCTCAGCTACCGCAGAAATATCCGACACGTGGTTGTCCTTTAAGGAGAGCACGTCAACTTTGACATCCTTGATGCTGTTTTCCTTGCTCACCCGGCTGCCCCTGGATCCTCGATGTGAGAGCACTTTGTCCTTACACTCCTGTATAGTCTGTCTGACGGCCTCAACACTCTCCCCCTCCATGATGAACACCTCCTCCATGTCGTCTGTCAGCAACTGGCACGAGTATCCAATATTAACCGCAGTTTCTGAGGGGTTAATGCAATAACAACAATGATAATAATAATAATAATAATAATAATAATAACAATAACAACAGTAACAATAACAACAATAATCATCATAATCATAATCATAATCATAACCATAATCATAATCATAATCATAATCAATGGCGAACGTGAAACGACCTGAAACTCGTTATACTAGCCTGGTTTGGTAACGGATTTTGAGTATAGAAACCTTTGTAATACGCTTATAGCACTAACCTGGGACCTATTGTTACTTTATTGGGAAGAGGGGGGATACCAAGTTTGTGGGGAGATGTATAGGTTTTTGAGAGTCAATTTGAGGGAGCGCCATGAATTTCTGTACGGCATTTTGGAGAGGGCCACAATTTGTTGAGCTTTGTTTGCCTGGTAATTGGTAAGAATAATTATATGATAATTATACAAACGATTTTGAAACATTCAGACATTGTTGGTAATTTCTTTGAGTTATTTATTTTTGAAAACACATAGGCGAAGCAACATTGCAGCTCTCATTGATAATTAATGCCTGCTCTGAGAAATAGTCTTGTCATTTTAACCGAATATCTTAGTTATGGGTACAACGTTTATTCACATATTTCCATAGACATAATATGCACTATAAATGTAACACGCATGCGCATGTTCTCCAGGTTTGATAACAGAACAGTTCCTTTTCAATTGCGTTTAACAAAACACATTCAATCTATGTTTGGACCGAGTCAGTCTGAATCCGAATCAGTAAGGCCTAGGGAAGTCTTCTTCGGAATATGACGAGTGCTCGTCCAGTCTCTAGCAGAAAGGATCAAGTACATCATCTGCCTCATAATCTCCGTTGCAGTCAATAATTCGGCCTTCAACTGCAGACGTATCTGCGATTTAAATGATGAATTTGAAGAAGAGGTTGAGGTATTGGAAGAGATTGGAGAGGACCGTGGAAGTCGAAGTAAGGAGGAGTGTGATGACGATGATGATGATGGTGACAATGATGTTGGTGACGATAGTGATGATGATGACGACGACATGATGATAGTGGTGGTAATGTCGAAGTCGATGGTGGGGAGGTTTTGATACTTGGCAGGAAATGCAGAACGTTCCTGTTCTATGGAATTATGATACACTTGCTGTATAAAGAAAGTTTAAATAATATGTAATTTATTAAATTGAGTGTATTGATTGGAGTATTGTGTGTACCGTTGCTGACAAACCTGTAATTCAGTAATTTAACTGCTAGAGGTTTAATAAACACACTATTATTATTATTATTATTATTATTATTATTATTATTATTATTATTATTATTATTATTATTATTATTAACAAACGTAAGGGTTTTGCTGGTGGTCACAATCCCTGTGACATTCTTTACCTTCTTTTGAAAATAATCGATCTTTTTTCTTTCTTAACCCAATCTGCCATGTTTCCAATACGTGTGGCCCACCAACTGAAGCCCTAAAGTCATTCTGCGCAAGATTGGGAAAGTCGCTTATAGCGCTTTAAAGCCAATAATATAAATTCCAAAAAAGAGATAAAGATAACTATAAATCCCTAAAACTTATTAATATTAAATCTGGGAGAACAAAACAAAAGCAACTTTATATAAAAGTAAAATTCAGTTACTCACCTTAATCGTTTCATCCACTGGTTCATCCGGGTCATGTCGTCCAAGCTCGTGCATCATTATAAACATATCGTCAATTCCAACACCAAGGACAAGGAACGGTAACACACCCACAATAGTTACAAATGGAATCTGACATAGCATGGTCAAACCCAGCCCACAAAATATCCCTAGTCCAACCGCCATGATGCCAATATTGGGAAGTAACGCCCGGTTAGTGAGTGGATTCATGAAATTGCTAAGCATTAAATTTGCGAATGTAATCATGAGGGCAAAGGTCAGAGAGATCAACCACAGGTCAGAGTTGGCATTCGTGGCTATGGCGTCATCAATGCTTCGCGCTGCAGCGTAGTAAATCGTGACGCATTTCATGCTTAGCCGAAGCGACTCGATTTTGTTAACGAACCCTTTTTCCCAAGCCCTAACTTCATTTAATCTGGAGTCGTCCACTGGATCTTGTGTAAAGTACATTAATTGAAGAGCTTCCGCGGATTCTATTTCCCCAGTGGAAGAATTTTGCTTCATCTTACTGAACATCCCACTTGCGCTATACGAGGCGGGTCTGCCATTGCTGAGAAGAAACGATGGATCCTTAAAAACTGCTGTTAGTCTTCCTGTTATGTTGTCAAAGCTCGTGTTCTCGTATCGGAACATTTCAAGCGGGTTAGACGTGAGGCAATCAGAAATCGCTGTTGCTTGAGATCCATTTGCTGTAAGACAGTAATCTTTATAACTCGGTAGAGCAGTAATCTCTTGATGAATTTTGAGTGCATCGAGAAAGCATTCGGTTGTAAGGATATTAGAACCAGATTTTGGAAGAAGAATTACTATTTGAAGGCGGCTTCTCATCTGTCCGAAGTGCTTCTCAGCCCTATCAAGGTCTTTCACGGACTGGCTGTTTTGAGGTATATATAGCTTCTCCGCTCTGAAAAAAATCAAAACAAAAGTTAAATTAACGCGTTGAACGATTTCCTTGAAACATCAGAACATACAAGGTGAGGAAACAACAAAAAACTGAATATAGGGTTACGGGGATATCTTGAGTCGAACCAAGGTTGAAAAAAACCGACTCATATAATGTAGTACAAACTGTTCCATATCACAAATCTAAAGTTTTACCAATGATGATCGACTTGTAATGAGTGGTCCTGGGCTGTGTAAACGAGCAGTACGGTATATTTGACTTGGGCGCAAGGTTGAAAAAATGCAATTCATATAATATAGTACGAATGATTCCGTATACTGATTAACCTAAAGAACGTTTCTGTAGTTTTTTTGTGGGGTTAAAATAAGAGATGGGGAAGCGATGAAAAAGGAAGTAAAAGAAAGGGAAAGGGAGGGAAGGGAAGTAAAAGAAATGGAAGGAAGAAAAAGAAAGGAAAGACAAGGAATAAGAATGAAAAAGACGAAAAGACGAAAACAGGAAAAAGAATGGAATGGAATGGAATGGAACGACATTGAGAGAATAAGGAAATTAACAAATGACAGGAAAGGAATCAAAAGGGACAAGAAAGACAGTCTAATGAAGATGAATCAAAGTTGTGGCAGTGCTAGACGGAAAGTCGTAGATGAAAGTTACATGAATTACGGTGCACTTTGTTCTACGTCCAGTTAGTCGAACCTCTATTAAGCGGCCACCCTCGGGGAATAGCTTGGTGGCCGCTTAATAGAGGGTGGCCTCTTAATAGAGGGACACCAACAACGAGCCTTGGGTGTGGTCAATCCTTTGTTTATTGGTTTTAATGTCATCAATAACAAGAGTCCTCATAGAAAAAACACCAACCAGTCAGCAAAACTTAACAGTATGTATTTTAAGCGATACTTAATTAAAACAAAGTGCGTTATGCCGCTTAAAATGACTCCCGTATCACATTCGACTCCCTTGGGGCAAAAAATGTAACAAACCTCTTTTGAGGTGGCCGCCTAATACAGGTAAATAACAAAAGAATAGGCTGTTTCGGACCGCTCAAGGGTGGCCGCGGCCGCTTAACAGAGGTGGCCGCTTAATGGAGGTTCGACTGTATTTCAATAAACAGCCATAAAGTGTCCAGCAGAGCTTTAACGTTTTCAGCCTGAAAGAAAAAAAAAGATAGTCACAATAAGTACAACCTTACCTGTTTCACAGGTCTGGCCATGGTAACCAGGCCTACATATACATCTCCCGCTCATTGGGAGGCATTTCTCTGTTGTCTCATTTCGGCATTTGCATTTGTGTACACATCCATCACCAAAAAGTCCGCTAGGACATTCTAAAAATCACAAAAAAAGACTTTAAAATTGCTTATAGACAATTATTTGTGCGTCTGTAAATTTTTAGGTTTTCACTTTTGAATCTTGGATAAGCTTCACTGCACAGTGATCGCCCTTGCAAATATCATAATTACCAATACCGTCAATTTTATTATTTATTTTAATAAATATCATAATTACCAATACCGTCAATTTTATTATTTATTTTGATATCGATACCGCCAATTTTATTATTTATCATAATTATCCGTACCGTCAATTTTAATATAATTACCAATACCTTCAATTTTGACACACTGGTTTCTGAGAACGTCACTGTATACCACATATTAAATGAAAATTATGGCTTCTTTTGTAATATTGCTATGGATGGAAGAGTTCTGTAAAAAGACAGAAACATTGCTTTTTGCTATAGGTAATCATTCAATTTAGCTGTTGTAGCTGACAACAAACATAGTGAAAACAGACAACTAAAAAATCACTTATAATGCTTGTAATTATTAAATCGTCTAATTAGCTAATATTAATAAAAATTGCAAAATATAGTGAGTGACAACGTCGTGTTTATTTGTACCGGTACAGTCAAGGACATGTCATACCAAGAGAACAGCGGGGCCCGGTGAATCCTGGGTCACAGTTACAGTCACCAGATACACGGTCACAGGCCTCTTCGTGGGCACACCGGCACGACTTGCGGCAATCGTTACCATAGAAACCAGCAATGCAAACTAAAAGAAGACAGTGATTGGGTATAAAGAGTTAAGGTAGCAAAACACAGTTTTTCATGGCGAAGTAATCTTTAATTCCAGCATTTTATCGAAATAGCTACCTAACTATTAAAATACTCAAACTAATATATATTCATTTCACCACATTAATTCGCTGTGTTGCCACCATGGTGAGTCCTGGTGGTGTAGTGGATAGCTGCCTGACTAGAACAAGGAGACGCGGTTTCGAGTCACGTTCAAGGCATAAAACCATATTTTTCGGACGAGTGTGTCGAAAGGTAAATATAGCACATTGTGTTTCAGACATTTTTTGTTCTTACCTTTCCAGGCCTCGAAACTACTATTTATTGTTGTTCTAAAACCTGTATGGGTTTATAGAGGCCAGAAACACACTCGAGTGAAGAAAAATATTGGCCCTCCAGGGATCCCAGCGGATATTCATTTAACCATATTAATTCGCTGTGTTGCCAGCATGGTGAGTGCTGGTGGTGTAGTGGATAGCATGCCTGACTAGAAACAAGGAGACGCGGGTTCGAGTCCCGTTCAGGGCATAAAGCCATATTTTTCGGACGAGTGTGTCGAAAGGTAAAGATTTCAGACATCCCCCAACTCAAGACAAAGACCCCTTTTTTCTGCAATGTATAGACTTGATACAGCAGCTAGTCATAGTAGCAGGGTAACTATGAAACAATATAGACCAAGTAGCTTGATATCTGGGATAGTTAAGAGTTTAGTACACTAACCGGTTGGTGTCTTTATTTCGCAGTATTGTCCACTGAATCCTGTCTGACATCTACACGCGCCTGTCACGTGATGGCATGTTGCTCCATTCTGACATCGGCACGTGCTACGACATGCCGTGCCGTACGTTCCCTCAGCACAGGCTGACCAGATATATGGAGATCAGTTAGAATTATACACAAGCTAGATCTATCAAACTGATTTAATGTCGTTTAGCAGAATGATAAAATCGGGTATAACGCAACAAGTCTCGGTGGTTCAAAGTTAAACTACGGCGCAAGGCTCAACCCCCACCCACCACCACCAGCCCTCTCCACCCCAGTTATTTGCTCTACTTGCTTTGTTCAACTTCCCCATTTTTCGGTGGGGATCTGTTGGTTCTGTTTTTTTCTACTGTGATAACCAGCCGAATAGCGCCACCCATGTATAGCTTGAAAACACTGCTATTATACTGCAACTGTGCCAACAACGTTTTGAAAATACCACTTTGTTCCAAAATTCATGATATTTCTCGTCATACATTAGTAAAATTGGATAACCACATGAAAAGTATCGCTACACAAAATATTTAAAAAATGCATTAGCCTTAATCCTTATAACTCAATGGGAGTAAGAAGAAAATATACCTGACATTTTAATAACCATAAATAATAATGATATTAATAATAACACTAATAATGATAATGATAACGATAATAATAATAATAATAATAATAATAATAATAATAATAATGATATCAATAAACAAGAGCTGATAGGGCACTTAAGGTGACTGAATACAGTTACTAAAATATTTGAGTACCTATACAATAACAAGACATGACATCACGTCTCGCAGATAATAGCTTATAAATCCAATATTGGTACAGTTGAAATATATTACCAGGAGAGTTAACAGGTGCAGGTATGTTTGCCATTCGATCCGTTTCCATGGCAACGCACAAGATCGAACACATAAAAAAATTCACTTTTTTCTCTCTTGCGACAATACTGCTCATTAGATTTTTGACTTAAATTGTACACCGATTGCCGATCTCCTCTGTCACATTTCATTTATAATTTTGCTTTTGGTGACTGAGACATTACCTCTCCTTTAATCATGCAAAAATTTAATCAAATTTCTAATGAACAAATTTTGAGTAAGTTTGAGTTATATTTTGGTGTTGTTTTGAAACTTCCGCGTTGCCATGGAAACGATCAAAATCTTCACGAAAACTCAAACCACCTAAGCTTCTATTATTGTATTTTTCTCTTGCCAAGTTTGGGTTTCATAGCTGTTATCTTTCCGACATAATGTTCCTATGAATGATAACTACTCAGAAATGGTCGAAACTGTGTTTAGCCGCCTTTACTTCTTCACTTAACCCTAGAAAGCTTCAACTCTTTCGCAAAACACGAATGGGGGGAGG